>CM075851.1:6230929-6418839 GCA_037975125.1 Latrodectus hesperus | reverse complement strand
ATACATATTTGAGGTAAATATACATAAATTTGAATACAGCATTTGCTTATATTTTAGAAAAGCTTAAGTTATTAACTTAATTCATATCAAATTATTTCAATGAACGAATATATCGAACAGATGTAACCAACGAATATTGTTTACTTTACTGAAAAATAGCTTTTGCTTGGATAATACCATGAAAAGAACATATTACATCGATATAGCATCATAATAGCAAGTTTTTATCATAGAGTTTAATTTGGCGAAAGAGCAACTGTTCTTGCAATTGTTTTTTCTAAATAATAAGTCAAAAACTAAGAATATTTGGAATTCTGAAACTAATAATTTCAAATAATATTTTAATTAATGATTCTAGTTTAAAAATTATTTAATAAGAAAATTGGCAGCATTAATTTTATTTTTAGAATATTGAATGAATAGGGAAATCAATAATCTTAATCAGAATTAATTTTACAGTTCATTTATTCATTAATTCACACTATTTATTTACAAGCATTTTCGAGGCTTTTCCCTTTTAAAATATTTCACAATTGAATATCTCTTTTCTTGTGCACGTCATTGACATGAATTTTATTAATCTCTGATAATGGGCCAACAAAAAACAAATGCATAATTCTACCATAAACAAGAAATTAGACTTATTAAATTTTGCATTTTAAATAATAAAAACTGTTTCTCTGAATTTTAACTGAGCCGAACTAATATATGTATAACGCAATATTTGAAGCATCGATATTTTTAATTATAAATAGCAAGTTTAATACAAACAAAAATGAAATGAAATCAATATTTATTTCATAAAAAGGAAAACAAAAAATGGAATGTTCCATTTAAAAAACACATTATAACACATTTTACGATTGGTACAATTTGGAAGAACCCTTTTCAAATTTTCCTCTAGAGATATACGCATACATCGCTTTCCCTAAATAACAGAAATTATCTCTTTCCGCCATTTTAATCACGTGTATAATAACATCATCATTTAACTAATAGTCGCACCTGGAATTTGTTCTGTTCCATTCGGTTGTAATATCTTCGTCCATTGATGTAAATGGAACTCATAAGTGGCGTTCGCGCCAATTCCTTGCTCGACATTAAGTTGGCGAAATAATAGGTCGCATTTTAAAGTTCAATTTCAACTATTGGAATGCGCACGCATCTTTCTTTTATCAGTGTATCTCTATCACGTGACTGTTGGATTCTAAAGCACAACATTTTTTTTTTTTAAAATGAATGGCACATTCCAAAGATGAGCTTTTCCTTAATGATTCTTTTCTGATAATAAGAGACATAAAAGTAAATTGGAATATCGATGCTATTGGATTCTTTTTCACAATCATAAGCGATACAGATGCGATTTTATTCTAATCATGTATCTTACAATTTAGTTTTTACATCTGAAATCAAAAGGAAGAAAAAGAATATTATTTTACTTTCGTTCCTTAGAACATTGAAAGACATTATCTTTTTTCGATTACTCATTCTTACTTATCATTCTTCGTTAAAACAGAAAAAGATGCGTGTAAATTCTTCAATAGATATCAATTCTTCTATGAATATATAGATTCTTCTATAGACATAGATTATGATAGATCTTTTCTTTCTAAAGTTATAAATATGTAAATACAGATTCTTCTATAAATATCAAGAATGGGTAATTTGGCAACAGAAACTGTATCAGGGCAACAGGGGAACTATTTTAAATATGTTAACCAACTTTAATATTTCAATGCTACAATACTCTTCAGTTAGCTTCTGCGTATATATTTCTACAATTCTAAAACTTGTTTTAAATATGTCAACTTTATATAATATAATGAAGTTAATATTCTTAACATTAATAAAAACTACATTTTCTCACTATGAATTTTGTATTGTGTTTTGTATGTTATTTTTTCGCATTTAGTGATACAAAACAGATTATTAGCAACGGTCTAGAGAAATATCTAAGGAATCATAAACCTAATTTTACATATGATCCAAAAAATATATAGTTCAAGTTGGTTTAGGAAACATAGTTTTTCATAGGTACATTTAACCTAGGAAATAGGAATTCAAAAATCTTGGTTGATATCTCAGTGATTTGATAAAAAAAAAGGTATGTTTAATAAATATTGATATTTGGATGATTGTTTGACGCTTTTACTTTAAATTGGTTCATCATATTTTAAATTGCGTATCATAAATATTTTAACAAAAATTGTTTTATAAGGCTCAGAAAAAGTTAAACGTTAAAATAAAAACTATTTCTAAATTCCCAATTAATAAAACTTTTAACAGAAACGAGTTGACTTCGATTTTTTAATCTAAATTGTTATGATTATTTAGAAATCTAATGCTATATTTAATGATTCATATATTATAAATCAGCTAAATTTAATAACTAGCAAAGTATGTTGTAACTAATGACACTTGGACAAGCCAAGCTCGTTATGCCTCAGCTAAGCGAATTTAAGTCAATTGGGGGCGTCTTTCGTTTAATCAGAGCACCAAGAAGGTGAAAGTACGACTTTTGCTCTTCAAATCCTCCTATAGATGGCAGCACCAAAGGAGCTACTCCCTCAATTTTGGCATTGATCTGAAAGGGGAGTGAATTTCTTCAGACCATTGCACCCATGGTAACAGCTCAACGACCGACCACAGGACTTTCGATTCCACAGATTTAACGAGCACGAATATCGCATGTACTCGGTGGGTCTTTGGTGGCATTGGGAATCGAACCCCACCCTTCCGGATAGAAGGCCGATACCCTAAACCACTAGGCTACCACGGCCCCTAGCAAAGTATTTATGCTTAATATATTCAATAAATTATCTGATATTATTTTCTAATTAAAAATGGAACTAATTAAAATATCATTCAGGAATCTTGTCTTTCTTTGGAATTCTACATTATTCCAAAGCAAAAATGCGCTGTAACTGATTTCGCATAATCACTTTTTCACTGTTGGAAATATTTCAGTAACAAGACACTTTTTTAAAAGAACATTTCTTTAAATTAAATTCAATGACGAAATTTATCGTTTGCTTTCATTCAACTACCTTATTTTAAATCTGCTTAAATAAAGGTTTTAATCTTCATTTTTAATTAAAATAATTATTATTTTCAAACAGAGTTGCTTAAAATTTGAAATCCAACCACAGACTTTAAGATTGATTTCTAGAATTTATAAACTTTAGATTTTCTAAAAAAATACATTATAAACCAGAAAATTTTCAAAACCTGTAGAAGTTTGAAAACTTTTGATTTTGATTTTAGTCGGTTTAAAGCTATCTAAACAAAAAAGAATATAAAAGCGTTTTGTCACAATGCATGATGACAAGCATTAAAGTATGAAAACCATCTACCTTAGTAAAAAAAAAAAAAGGAAAAGGCTGCATCTGGTTGAGACGTTTTAGAACATCATTTTTGGCAGCACATGCACCACTAATAGAGAAAGAAGCTTCTCTGAGAAGAAGGAGGAACATTTTCGTGGAAAACACCTCTTCGAAAAGATCTCCCAAATTATCGCTTTAATTTCGATGCATTTTAAGAAATTGTGAGAGCTTTTAAAGCATCTTTCAGAATTAAAAAAGGAGTGCTTTTCTCTTCCCTTTTTAAAAAAGCCAAAGCTTTTAAAAATCCTCTTTCAAAAACGGGAGATATTTTTAAATGGCAACATAAAAATAAAGCTGAAACGCTTTGAAAAGTTTTCTCTACTGGTTCTTTTAGCTTTTAAGAGAGGCATCTTTTCAAAAATTATTATTGCCATCCTATTCTTATTTGTCTCGCAATATATTGTTCTAGAAATTAAAGTTTATTCCCTTGTTTTAGCAAACCATTATTTGCGCATCAGTAAAAGAAGACACATTTTTCCTCATATTTAGTAATGTTTCCTGTAAAAGAAATTCAGGCCTATTTTTAAATAAACATTCATACTGAAAGGAAAGACTATATCCTGTCAAAAATAACTATATCTTTATTAGTTTAAAGTAAAATATAAAAATGGAAGATTTTAATAAAATAAAAAGAACTATATAATATGATTTTATTTTAAAATAAATTTATAGTATCGTGCGATGAAGGTAAAACTTAACTATGGTGACTGAAGATTACTGAAAAATAAAAACGATGCTCTATACAATTTTGAAAATAGTTTATTTCTGTTGAAAGAGAAAACTGGAATTTTTTAACAGAGTGTAAAAGTTATTTGTGTGTGTGGGGTAAACTTAAAATTAATCTCTTAGATTTAAAAAATGTGATCAATATTTAGATCTCTTTTGCAGAGAAATAAAATCTTTTTAAATAAAGTTTAATAATTTTTTATAAAAGTTAACAATCGATATAAATTGTGATTTCAAGAATGGCAGCCTTAAACCATAAAATTCATTTTCTGGTTCATTGACACAAAAATAATTCATTTAGGTAATTTCACTATTACAGAAAAAAATTTAAAATTTAAATGCCCATTTAAATTTTATTTGGGTGGCATGTTTTTTTAGAATCAGTTTCCTTTCTCCCTCTCGTATTTTTTTACATACATTTTATTAACTAATAATTTGTAATTTTTTGTGTTTTTAATGGTGCGTCATAAACTATTTATGAATAGGATGAATTAATAAATTTTGTAAATGGGTACGAATTAATTTTGTTTGTAAAATGTTTAATTTTCCGTTATTAATAATATTTTTGTGCCATAATTACTCAAATTTATACAACTTGTTGAAAGTAATTACTTATTATTCCTTTGATATACATACTTGTGAATTATTAAGAAATATTTATTATATATTATGAAATAATATATAAATTATCACATAATTTAAGTTATAAGTTCCGCATGATAAATGAACTTATGAGTTATTTGTTAAAAAAAATCAATGAGCAATGTACTTCGTACCGACACTTTTTAAATGCAATCGTTATGTAATGATTTTAAAACTTAATATCAAAAATATTTTTCACTGTGTTATATACTACTCTTAAAGTTTGTGTAACTAATTATTTTGGAATTAGTAATAAATGCTGAAAAAAAACACGGTTCTCTAACAAAATATTAAAAGCTCTTTAATATCAAAATAGAATTATATTTCTTATATAATGACATTGTTATAATTTGGTGAGATTAAATAATTTTCGAATGCGAATCGGAGAGCAGAGAAGCTAATGCTTCGAACGAAATATTTTTGCTAAAATTAGTCCTTAAGTTAAAATAAAAAGCCTAAAAATTTGAAAAAGTTTTTGATTTTTCAATTGCATTTTTTGAAAAACTCAAAATGTAATAAATTTCGAGTTTTATTCGATATATAAATATTTGATTAAAATAACAATGCAATTATATGTATTTTTTTAAATGACAAAAAAAAAAGATTTTCCAACGGCGGGCACTAGGGTGACGAACACTATGCCACAACAAGGCCATAAACTGCTGCTAATTTTCGTTACCCAGCGGGCACCTGTGAACCAAGTCATGGAGGGGAGTAGCGTTGCCGCCCCATACCACCACAAACCCGTTTTTAGGGTGGGCCACATTCATAAATCAACACAGAAAGAAAGTACCATCCATTCCCGAACCGGGATTCGGACCCGGGACCCACTGCTCTGGACTCAAGAACGCTAATCACCCAACCATCGGTCGTCACGACCAAAAATATTATCAGCCCTCTTTTTCACGTTGACAAAATACAAATTATTTGTATTTTATGTACTTATATAAATAACTTGTATCCAAATACAAATTATTCATATTTAAAACATGTAAAGTTAATTTTTACGAGAGGACGGAAGTTGCGCAAAATAATTCTGATTTTTCTCTTTTCATATGTGAATAAATATTTTTATAAAGTATTATATAACAGAAATAATTTACTTAAGCTCTTATGTACAAAAAAATTAAATTTATATGTTTAAAAGGATATTAAAAATCTTAATTTCAACACTTTTCAATTGATATTAAAAAATTTACTTGCGATACGTTTATTTTTTGAATTTTTACGGCTATAACTTCCATTTTAATCTATGTGGAAGAAACTCCAGGAAGTAAAGTAAGCTAAAGATTCGAGAAATCGGAAGAAGTGAGAAATATCACAAAAATGTGTGTGGTTCTTTCTTTAATTCTTATGGGAATAAAGCTTGTACAAAAATAACTAAAAACTATTTTTGAATGAAGAGTTATTTATGTTTGTGAATTATTTCGTTGAACAGTGGTTGGATGATGATAACTTCACCACAGAATTGTAGAATAGGAATGATTAACGGCACAGGACAAATAATGCTGTCATCAGATGGAACTCAAAACTAAACAAATATAATACAGTAGGACTCCAATTATCCTATCTCTATTTGCCGGAATCGCTTTCAGACTTCAGAAAATAAATTAAAATAACAAGAAAAGGTCAATGAGAAAAAACTCAAGAGATGGTAAGAGCAGGGAGAATATAAGTATGACGTCACTTGAGGAATTCAGAAACATTCTTTTGAAAATTCCTGGATGTTCTGAAGTTAATCCTGAAGTAATAGGAGAATGGATTATAAGTCACACTAAATGGATTTCTCAGATTGCAAAGGATGGTCAAATTATTGAAGGTGTTGAGGAAGGTGACCTTTATGCCCAAGCTGAAGCAGACTCAGGACCATCAGCTGGTGAAGTACACTACTGGCCATTACAATTGCTACACCAAGAAGGAATGCAAATAACAGAACGATATTTATTGAACACATACAATATAGTGGAAAGAATAAGTGATTAGATTTACAGGAAATTAGGATGTATAGATCTTGAGCAATCAGTACCCAGAGCAGCACCTCTGGCTGCAATAACAGCATTTATCCGCCTAGGCATGGAGTCAAACAGAGATTGTATGGCATGTACGGGGATCTCAGTCCATGCAGCTTCAACACTATGCCACAGCTCATCGACAGTAGTGGATGGTGAGTGATGGCGTGCCAATCGCTCGGCAACCATTGACCACACGTTCTCAATTGGTGAAAGATCAGGTGAACGTGCTGGCCAGGGTATCATTCGAACCTGTTCTGTATCAAGGAAATTCAGAACAGTACGGGCAACATGCGTTCGTGCATTATCCTGTTCAAACAAAGCATTAGGGAGGCCTTGAAGATAGGGCAGAGCCACGGGCCTTAACACATCGGAAATGTAACGGATGCTGTTCAAAATGCCGGTAATGCGAACAAGTGGTGATCGAGACGTGTATCCAATGGCACCACATACCATCACTCCAGCAGATGGGCCAGTATGGCAATGTCCAGTGCAAGCTGGTAATGCGCGTTCTCCACGATGCCTCCAAACACAGATGCTGCCATCATGGTCCTGTATACAGAACCGAGATTCATCTGTAAAGATGACGTGATGCCATTCCCGCGTCCAGATTCGTCGCTGATCACACCATTGAAGGCGCTGCTGTCTGTGACGCAGCGTCAATGGTAGCCAAAGCCATGGTCGCCGTGCAGACAATCCATACTTCTGCAAACGTCGTCGAACTGTTCGAGCAGAAACTTGTTGCCTTGCAAATGACTCCATTTCTCGACTCAGGGTTCGTGACGTGGCTGTACGATCCCTTGTGACCATGCAGATAAGATGTCTGTCTTCTCTGCTGTTAGTGATGGGGGGTCACTGAGATCCTGCATGACGTTCCGTATGATTGTTCTGAACCCATCGATTCCATATTCTGCTAACAGTCATGGGGTCTCGACCGACGCGAGCAGCAATATTGCGATACGATAAACCGCAATCCCGGTAGGCTATAATCCTTCCTCGATCAAAGTCAGACACGTGCTGATAGGCATTTCTTCTTCTTACACGAGACATTACAACAACTTTCTTTGCCGAAAACAACGTTGAAACGGAAATTGAGTATGAGAAAACTGCTGTCAAATCTCTGGTTTTATACACATTGTAGATGTCGCTACTGTCGCCTGCTTTGTATGAATGCGCTGAAAATCTAATCATTTGCATATCACAGCAAGTTCTACCTGTCATGCAAATTTCACGTGTGTGGTGTGCCGCTTTCCTGGTGTAGCAATTTTAATGGCCAGTAGTGTATTTGCCGACATTGAAATTAAGTGGGTGATCGTCAGCCTCAGTGTGGCCACATGCAAATTCTCTCTGTGAAATGGATAGGCAACCAAGATGATGTTCCCTGGAACCAGGAGGTATGCGTACCCCTCTGGGGCTTGAGCTAGCCACCAGGCGCGTAGGCAGGTGGTGGATAGCCGAAAGTCCTGTAGAAATGACAGGATAGCCTTGAATATTGAATAAGAGGCCGCGAACCAGCTCCCGTAAACCCTGGTGTTATGCGTTCCGTGCCTAGGGCTAATTGGCACCGCGGTATTGGTGTCTTAACGGAGCCTCTAGTTGCCTGGCGAACTTCTAGAGTAAATTGCCTTGCCCAGTAACTCAGGCAATGCTGGGTGGACTGTCATATTACCTGAGATTATTTACTGTTATTATATGGCTGAAAAGACATTGAAAATAACAAACATTTCTGCTTTTGCAGGAGAAACTTCTGAAGCAGACCTTTCTGAAAAAGACAAGAGAACTCAGAGACAATCTAATGAAGGGGAAGCAATGAAACCTTCACAGGAGGTAGAAATGACCTCCAAACCATCTTCTTCTGGTGTAAGTCAGGAAGCTATCTCTAGCATGACTGACTCTCTGACCAGAATCAAGCTTAAAAAGAGAATATCTGGTGCACAGAAAAAGAGGTTGGTGAAGGAGCGCAAAATCGCTGAGGGGACTTGGGTTGAAAAACCCAAGGCAACCAAAGGCGAGAAGCGTCCTGCCAATCGGATGAACCAGGGCAAGGTCGGAAAGGCTGCCAAGAGAGAAGGACCTGAGGGATTTACTTACAGGGCGGCTCTCACGGCGATCAAGATGGCCGTGCTCTTAGAAGGTCATCCGGAAAAACGGTTAACAGAGAAACAGGCCTATGACCTGGAATTCTTGTTAACCAGGAAAATAGGAAGGAATGAGGAGGGCTTTGCCCCAACCTTCCTATCCTGTAAACTTGAAAACGGGGCTCTTATTATCAATTGTGCAGATCTGGAGAGCTCAAAGTGGCTGGAACAAAATGTCAATGATATAAGCCCTTGGCAAGAACATAAACTCTTGGTGGGTGAGGCAAGGAAACTTGTCAGAACCACCAAGATAATTGCAAAACTGCCAAAAATCTGTAATGAACTGGAACCTAAAGAGCTCCTGAGAAAAATCGAGGCTCAGAACGGTGGGGTCACTCCATTGGAGTGGAACGTTCTTAACATTAAGAACGACCCATCTGGGCGGACCATCGTTCTTAGTGTGCCTGAATTAGATGCTGCCACACTTCGTGTAAGGGGATATAGGTTTCATATTGGACTTCACCATGTGCAGGCTAAAGTACTTGATAAACCTGCTCCTGCTGATGGGGGTGAAGGTAGTTCAAGCCAACCTACACCACAGTAGAAGTGGTACTACTAACCTCAGTAAGAAGTTTCTTGCTGGGGATATACACCTGGCCCTGATTCAAGAACCCTGGTTGGTTAGGGGAAGAATCAGTGGTCTCAAAGGAACTAAAGGTAAGCTTATCTATTGTACTAATGGTAACGCTAGAACTTGTATACTCTTACATAAAAACATTGAGGTTCTTCCCCTCTCTGAATTTATTCTTAGGGACCTGACAGCTGTGAAAGTCAGACTCAACATAGAGGGTAGGGACAGGGAAATTGTTTTTGGCTCTGGATACCTGCCCTATGAAGAGAAGGCTCCACCTGACCATTCTCTGCACAAGCTCATGAACTTTTGCAGTAATAACAACTTACGGGTAGTCCTAGGACTAGACTGTAATGCTCATCATGTTGTCTGGGGAAGTACGGACACAAATAAAAGAGGTGAGTACCTTTTGGAATTTATTCTAAACTATGGGTTAGATGTTCTAAATGTGGGCAACAAACCAACTTTTATTACTTCCAATCGATCTGAAGTAATTGACATTACTATAGCGACAACGCTGATTAGTAAAAATATCAAATACTGGAAAGTAGATGACAGACCTTCTGGTTCAGATCATCAAAACATCTATTTTGAAATTCACTTTAATGTGTGTCTGGATCGCATATTCAGAGACCCAGTTAGGACGGACTGGAAGAAATTCCAAGAAGAACTGACTGGGTTGATTGAGCTTGGTAACAGACCTATTAGAGACAACTACGATCTAGAAGTTACAGCAGATCTCCTACAGAGAAGTATTCTAGATTCTTATCATAACAATTGCCCCATTCGCACTAGAAGAGCTAAACTCCAATGCCCTTGGTGGAATGACTCTCTAGCTGCACAAAGAGCAAATGTTAGAAAACTTTTTAATAAAGCCAAGAAAAATGGTGAATGGGAGAACTATAAAAGGGCCCTCACTATTTATAACAAACTTGTTAGAAAAAGCAAGATTAACTCCTGGAGAAAGTTCTGTGACGAGATAGATTCTATTTCTGAAGGAGCTAGACTCCAGAAACTCCTTAAAAGGGATGAACCTATTTTGGTTGGTACCCTAAAAGACGAGGAGGGTAATTTTGCTTCTTCCGGAAAAGGGTTTATGGAAATTATGACCAGGACTCACTTCCCGGGAGCTAGAGATATTTATAGCAACGAAGGGGAACATTGCATTGGCTCTTTGCAAAGAGTCAATAGCAATCAATGGACCATCGCTAAAAATATCATAAACTACAACACTGTTAAATGGGCAATTTTTGCCTTTAAACCTCTAAAATGCCCTGGGCCTGATGGAGTTATGCCCATCATGATCCAGAAGGCAGAGAAGGTTGTCATACCAATGCTAACTAGAATGTATAGAACTAGTTTGGCCCTGGGATATATACCAAAGACATGGCAAAAGACTAGGATTGTCTTCATTCCAAAACCTGGCAAGGACACTTATGACCAGGCCAAGTCATACAGACCAATCAGTCTTTCTTCATTCTTTCTTAAAATTATGGAGAAAATCATTGATCGGCATATTAGAGATTACTTGGATAGAAATAGTCCCTTGCATGCTCTTCAATTTGCCTATCAACCCGGCAAATCTACAGAGACTGCTCTACATCAGCTAGTCTCCAAGATTGAAGCCACTCTGGATCAAAAGGATATTGCCTTGGCAACTTTCCTCGACATCCAGGGTGCTTTTGATAATACTTCCCATCCATCCATCCTCAATGCACTTAGAGGGGCAGGGATTAATCAGACCCTGTGTACTTGGATTGAGGCCTTAATTTCGGATAGATATATACAAATGAACATCTTCGGTGAATCATTTGAAAAAAAGACTACTAGAGGTTGTCCTCAAGGAGGTGTTTTGTCACCATTACTTTGGAACCTAGTTGTAAATAGCCTTATAAAACATCTAAATGATAAGGGCTATTATACGCAGGGATATGCTGATGACATTGTCATCCTTATCCTTGGTAAAGATTTTGACATAACTTGTCATCTCATGCAGGATGCTCTAAGTTATGTAGGTCAATGGTGCATGGATAGGGACCTGATGGTTAATCCTCAGAAAACCTACCTTGTACCTTTTACACGCAAAAAGAAACGGAAAGGTTTTTTCATACCAAGACTTTTTGATGTTGAAATCAATGTGGCTTCAGAGGTGAAGTATCTGGGCATCTATTTAGACCAGAAACTCACCTAGAATAAGCACATTGATGATAGGATCAACCGAGCAAAGAAAAGCATTGTGATTTGCAGGCGAATGCTTGGTAAGAACTGGGGTTTACATCCAAAACTGATGTTATGGATGTACACAGCTTTTGTCAGGCCCATTTTCACATATGCCTGTGTGATCTGGTGGCATAAGGTGGAACAGAAGACTGTGATTGACAGATTGAGGAGTCTACAAAGACTAGCCTGTCTCTGCATCACAGGAGCAATCTCCACCACTCCAACCAGAGCATTGGAGGTTGTGTTGGACCTGACTCCCTTGGACATCTTCATATGCAGTGTTGCAAGATTGAATGCATATAGAATGAAGCTGCAAAACCACTGGTATGACCAGCCTGTTGCCAAAGGGCACAAGGGCATTACCAGGAAATTTCAAGACCCTACTTTTCTGATGCCATCTGACATCATGGAAAAAACATACATGTTTGACAAGACATTTGATGTAGTTTTTCCAACTAGAGAGGAATGGGATAACAACATGTTTGAAACAAAAACAGGAGATCTAATCTGGTACACAGATGGATCACTGAAGAACAGCCTCTCAGGTCTGGGAGTTTGTGGCGTGTCACCAAGAATCAGCTTGTCTGTAAGCCTTGGGCGATACGCTTCGGTCTTCCAGGCAGAAGTTTTGGCCATTATCCACTGTCTGCAACTGAATATGAAGAAGGGCTATTACGATAAGCGGATTCTCATTTTCAGTGACAGTCAAGCCGCTTTAAAAGCGCTTAATTCCTTCGAAATCAAATCTAAAATGATTCTGGAGTGTAGAAACCTTCTTACAGAACTGGCAACTAGAAACAGGGTGATCCTTGTATGGGTGCCAGGGCATAAAGGTATCGAAGGCAATGAAAGGGCTGATGAGCTTGCTAAACAAGGATCGTCTTTTGTTCCCATTGATCCAGAACCTTTTTGTGGGATCAATTTGAAGACCGCAAAAACCAATGTTCGCAGATGGGAAAAACGGAAGCTGTATGAAGCTTGGCTCAAATCTCCTGGTCAAACCCATGCTAAAGGTATGATCTGTAGGTCATCAGCGAGGATTTCCTATGAAATTCTTAGATGCTCTAGGCAGAAGATACGTTTAATCGTAGGCTTCATAACTGGGCACTACTATTTCAGAAAACATCTCCATAAAATGGGACTGTTTCAGCAAGATCCTATCTGCAGGAAATGTCATATGCAAGAGGAAACGGCCAAGCATATCATTTATGAATGCGAGGCTCTTGCCCTCGCTAGATTAACCTCTTTAGGCATCATCCATACTAGAGAGTTACACCTAGATTCCATTAAAGGGTTATCAGACTTTATTAATAAAGTGGGTGATCCGAGCAAATGGAACTAAGAAACATTGGGTTTGGAGTTAACAGTACAAAATGCTGATAAAAGCAGAGGTGCTCAATAACATACAAACCCAACTCGAAGAAGAAGAAGATGATGTTCAGCAAGCAATTTTTATTTACAGACAGCACTGTACATATATACTCTATTAATGTACTGTAATCATAAGTGCCTTAACATGCAAAAATGTTGCCTTTTCATACAATTGATTATTAATATCAACTACAATTGATTTTCCTTAAAAATATTTAGCGTTTTCTCCTTTTCAACATGCAATAATTAATTAAAATAAACCTCTTTTTTTTCAAAAAGTTTTAACTAACCGAATAGGGGCACCATTGATTCGGATAATTGGAGTTCTATTGTACCTTATACTATAAAAGTATTTGGAATTAATGACCTCGAATTGAAGAAAAAGTTTATATTTAAATGTAATCTATAGATGCCGATGGTTAAATCTTCCTAACAACAACATTCAAATATTGATTATAATTATTAGTCCATTCTTTATATAACTGGTGCTGTAACAAAATAATAATATTCAAGGTCTTGCCAAGGCATGTAAAAATGGCATCAGATGGCGCCAGAAATTAACCTTGAAATGCGATTGTTGTTGAAGTACTATTATGTAAGATTCTTGAAAAAAGACAAATCAATACGCATAAAAAAATTGAGACTCATTACTAAAATTTTCCGTTTTATGAAATGTACATTATTTATCTAAACTTATGAGACAATCTAAAGTTAGAGAAATATTTATTAAAATATTATAAATATTATTATTATATTATAAATATCATAATATTATGCTTTAAGGCTTATATTATAATTTATATATTAAGTAATTCTCTGGATTCAAATGTTTTTAAACTACATTTAAAGTTAATTTTAGAATAAGTTGCGTTTCAAATTTTTTTTATTTCATTCTTATAAGATTTAATAAACCTGATTCTTCACTAATTCATAAAAATATAAAAAATACTATACCAAGTTCAATTTGATAGTTATTACTCTGAAGAAGGTGTGTGTGTGTGTGTGTGTGTGTGTGTGTGTGTGTGTGTGTGTGTGTGTGTGTGTGTGTGTGTGTGTGTGTGTGTGTGTGTGTGTGTGTGTGTGTGTGTGTGTGTGTGACGTGTATGTACACACATACATTCAGCATATTATATAACGTTTTAAACTTGTAGGTTTCTTGAAATAAAATCATAAAAATCCTATCGAATGCGTACAAAAAGATAATTCTATCTTCTCATAAAATCTTAAAGGTTTTCAAAACAAGGGTGGGGAACTTAGATCAAAAATAATAATCTTGTTCTCTCTAACAAATCAAAGATAATCTCAAATAGAAAGAGTATACAATTAGAAAATCCAAAGAAAGTGTTTATTTTCATTTGCATACCTTTCAAATTAAACAAGCTTTACTAAACCGGTGTAATGCGATATAATTGACTAAAAAATGCGAGAACAAAACCATCAATATTTTATTTAAAATAAGTAAAATACCTCTTTATACATCAAACCCTTGTAAAATAAGAGAAACTCTTGTAAAACTTATTTCAGTGCTTATATCCCGTCTATCTTTTCTGCGAAAAAAAATATTATTTTTGATTCTCATATTAGAAGTATTCTTATTATACTACAACATTATATTTGATAATTTAATAAAAAGTAATTAATGGCTAATTTTTTTTACGATGTTAAAACTCGTAGGTTGAATATCGTGACTTTGATTAGTAAAGAAATTGATTTTGTTATGTTTTTTTAACAATAAAATCGACGTGATGAAATTCTCTTTACACATCACAAATTCGTTGGAGCTAATGTCTTCTTCCACTTGTGTAAAGTAAAAATAGAGTTTCGGTTACAGTTACCTTTTAATTTGACCGATGTTGGATGTGTAACGAGGTATATAATGATGGGGAAATTAACCCATTAACTGATTGATTCTATTCTTCTTCCAATGATGTTGTTACGTATATACAAAAGGATGCATAATTTATTAATGCATTGAAAAATTCAGAAACATTTATCCTTTAAACCAGGGATGGATAAACTTTTTTGGTCGCTTACAGTTGTCTGTGCTTGCTATTTATGTTTTGTAGAACAAAAATAGAAAAAGTAAAAAGATCATCAGTCCTTTGAAGAAACGAAAGAAAAAATTATATTTAAGCAAAGTAGGAAAGAAGATGGATATGTTGTTGTTGTTGCTAATCCCAGATGATCAAGCAATACTAGACCATCTCCATTAAACCCATTATTTCCAACAAGTCCAAAATAGTGTAGGATCTTTAAAAATGTCACTTTTGGCAATGTCCAAGCAGTCCTGAATATGGGCAGGGGAGGCCTGCACCGCTCCACACCAAAGGCAATCCGGGTAGTTCTTCTGTCCTTGATGAAATCCGAGAGCCTTAATATGTCCATTAATGAAGCGAGAAAGAGCTGTTTGTAGCTTTCTGGTACCCTTGGTTCGAAATGCCCCGCCAGGGCTTCTAGCGAAATACCAGGAGTGATTCCGTGGATATATAATATATAAATGGATATATAATATAGATGGATAGATAATATATAAATCAATTTTTTTTAATTTCCGTCGGACCGATAAATTCCAATTTTATCCGCGGGCCGTAGTTTGCCTATACCTGCTTTAAACTGTTCTTTTCTTGACAATTTTCTACATGTAATGAAACATTTTTAAGTACAGGAGAAAGATTTAATACATTTTTAAATGCAGTAATGCACGAACTTATTGATCCAAAATATAAAAACCATTCCATGTAATCGTTCTTAGTTCTGAGAAATAATTAATCATCCTTTTTAAAATACTTTAAAATTACCAGAACTGTAAAAATGTACGGCATTAAAGTAAAAAATATTTCGAAAATTTCATCATCTGTTTAAAGCCGAGATTTAAATTTTAAAGGTGTACATTAATTAGAATTTTATTTATGAACGAAAGTTTCCTCTTCAAATACAAGGAAATTTTAAAGATACTTGTTGTGAAACAATTTATACAATAAAATTACTAAACTCTAAGCAAAAACATTAAATGTTATATATTAACTAAAAATTAAATATCTAGTATTTTATGGAAGACATTATGTGAAACTTACTTTAAAACATTGAATCGTAGATTATGTTTTGATGGAAATATTAGCTTCAAAAGACATATTCCTAAACTTTATTGAAATTTAAATGTTTTACACATTAACGAAACTAAAGTTAATTACATATTAAACAAGAAACAAAAATTGGAAAATGTTTTGTTAAAAATATATTATGTTTACATCATATGCATTGTTAACACTAATCAGTTTTGATATGTTTAATATAAATTTCATTACTAATGTTCTTTTTTTAATGTACTTTTCCTTTTTGTATTTTTTTAATCAAGTGTCTATTTTTAATAAAATTAGAATATTCCTTTCTAGGAAGAAATATAAAAAAAAACTAATGCACTCATTAATTTTAAAGAGGAAATTCATTTTTTGCTTGACATACTTTGATGAAAATTGGGAGTAAAAATATATACAAAAATTATAAAATTGAGACCTGATTTAAAGTAAAACTCATTAATGTCATTACAAAATTGTGGAATTATCTCAATTACAAACAATTTTTTTTAATGATGTTCATTTGAGGTAGAGAGAATATCACAGTGTGACTCGCTCATGGCTCGATTCACCTTGTTCTCACCGCTAAACCTGACGAGATAATTTTAACATTGCAGGAGTTAATCGAATCGCAGGAGGGATTATTCTCGTCAAAAAGGGAAAGAAGCAGTCCTAAAAAGGGCGACTTCATTAGGAGTGGGACAGTTAATTAGATTAACGGCCTATTCCTTCGCTCATCCCTTACTCTTCCCGGGATATTTTCTTCCGTTCATGTGGAAGAAATTGCAAAAAAGAGTAATTAATTAATTCCAAATACGAAGATGGTAAAAAAAGAAGAAGAAGAAAAGAACTACTGACGACAACAATAGTTCTCCCCAGACGCTAAGCGGTGCAGGTACAAATTATCCCTGTCAGAACTTTAGGGGAAAAAAGGGATAAAGTAATTACGATTTCGAAATACATAATAGACATTTTTAATTTATTTTTTTCCCATTAAAAAAAGAACTTCAAAGCAGTCTCTTAACTTGGTGTAACAAGAATTACTTAAAACAGTTTGAATATTTTATTTCTTGAATTTAAGTAAACAACTGGATACAATGGGATTATAGAATAATGCTCTTAATTGATTTACACTCAAATTACACTTAATATTTCATTAGAAGTTAAAATGCTATGAATTTCGATGCCTGAATAATAACGTGCGAAGATTCCACAACGACGGAAATAAAAAATGTAAAATAATGGATTCATTAGTCTTTGAATTAAACGAAATTACTTTAGTATTCTGTATGTTACGGACTATAACGAAAATACTGTAAAATCATCTCAAAATATCTGATCGTGCCCTAAACAAGGAAAAGTGAAATAACCATTCTTTGTCTTAAAAAATATCAAATAATTGAATTTTTTTAGAATTTCAATAAAATAGGTTATTTAGGAAATAAAAAACATCACATAACTTATAAGATAATTATCGATTATTGCAATATTTTTGAAATTTCTAAAATATTAATCCTATTGCAAAATACCCAGTAAGCACTTCCAATCCTTTTAATTGAAGTCAAAATAAGTGATGTGACAGAAACAGCAAGCCTGTTCTTAATTATATATATATATATATATATATATATATATATATATATATATATATATATATATATATATATATATATATATATATATATATATATATATATATATATATATATATATATCTGTTGAAATCTGTCATTTTAGAAAGACCAATCTGTATTAAATCATAATGACACAATTTATTTAAAAAATCAAACCAACAAAATCGTTTCTTTTTAAGGAAAGAAACTTATGTTTTCGCAAATGGTAGTCACTAGGATATAATTCCTGTTTAATTTATTTGAAAAATATATGCACAATTTACAATTGAAGGTGCTTAGAATATATATATATATAACACAAAATATAAAATTTTATGATGAAGGAATTCGGTTCAATATGTTTAAGTAAAAAATTTTAAATGTTCCTAAAACTTAATTGAAACAGTATAAAGTGTTTTCCATAATTTCATTATTTATAATAAATTGTTTTAACATGAATATTAAAAATTAAATTAATTGCTCTCAGTTGTTCTATATTTGTGATATGCATTTTTTTAAATCAATAAATTATTTCATTTTGTTAAACTAACAAGGGCTAAGACTTCACATTAGACATTTTTTAATCCTTGAAGCTCATATGGAAACTTATTTTTCTCTTCTTCTCATCATTAAATAAATATAAGACGTTTGAAATAAAAAATATAAAAAATTCAGAAATTTTTTTTATATTATTATGTACGCATATTGTCGATTCTATTTCTAACAAGTTAATAATATATGATTATTTTACTTTTGTTATTAGATGATCCCATTTTTATAAAATTTCACAATTATAACCTAAAAATGTTTTTTGTATAACAAAAGGACTAATATGAATGACAATATCATATTTTTACATCAAATTTTTTATTTTATAAATTGTGTATATTTAAAAACAGTCATTTAGAGAGTGTATAGGTTTGCACCTTAATAATAATTATCGGCATAGGGACTAACTTAACCGAAACCTGCCATTTAAAATGATCGCTTAAGCATCCTCTCCGAGATCAGAATCGAACTTACAAGCACTTGAACTGTTATTTACAGAGCTACCAATTCATTAAATAATCATTTCAGTAGAAATAATTTAACAGTTTTGTGATAACCTTCTGTTAAATTACTTCTACCGACTTCGCTGAATGAAGTCTATTGCAATTTTCATAAGTATGATTCTTTGGTATGATAGTACTATTGGTATTATGATTTGATGTTATTGTTTTATGTATTAGTGCTATGGTCATGTTTTACTTAAAATGTGTAGTTTCTAGGAAACTACAGAAATATTTAAAGATCCTTAAATATAAAGTTGTATGATCAGTTTGTATAAATATTAGTTTTTCGATGCAATGGCTGGAAAATATTAGAAGTTTATTTAAAATTGTTCATTTCTTAAAATAAAAGTATCGTAAATTAAGTTATTCAAATATTCCAGCAAATTTTAATGATTTTACCAATTTATGTTTTTTTCTAATATAATATCATTGAAACATTTTCATCAGCAACATATTGTTTACCTGAAAACAACCATGCACACTAAAATTTATCACGAATAAAGGCCACTTAAGCATATAGTCTTTACTATAGCTTTCTCAACCAAACTATTCTTTCTAAATCGTGAAGAATACCGTGTTATTTATGGAGGTAGGCATTATTCTGTTCCACGATTGGTTAAATACGTCGTCACGTGCCATGATTTCTTTTTCATTCCCACCAATCGCTTTTTCGTGCCAGTCTGCAGACTAGAGAATGATGTTTTAGAGCCATATAGCGTGTAAACGACATTCAGAGTTTTATTTTATTTTTTTTTTTACTTTTATCCTAGACTTCTTTAGACACTAGAAGAAAAAACAAAAATATCTTTTGCACTTTCCCTATAGTTCTTCTGTCAGAAAGAAATAAACATTGCCATGTTTTAATGTGCATTTCAAAAAGAAATAATTTTTTTCATGATGCAAAAAACGCGTTTAAAATAAAAACTGTAAAAATAAATCCAATCATTAATGGAAAAAATAATTAAAGAGATTCATTGACAGAAAAGTACTTAAATTTTGAAAATGAAGTAAATGAGAAACATTATACTAATTATTTTTAAATTAAAAGTTATATTATTACATTGAAAAAGATAATATATCAATTCAATCCACATTACTTTTAATTTATTCTCCTTCAAAAGTTTTTTTTCTATTTACTGTTTATAAAACAAAAGTTTTTAGATTACATGTACTGCCACTTTGACTTTTTTAATTTGATTGTTCACTGTCATAGTTCTAGCTCATTATGTATATAACACCGGCACCTTGTTTAAAATAAAATTTTGAGTTGCTGTCAACATCTACTACTTGAATGGGAGACGAATTTACAACCTGATAACATATAGCCCTGACCATTTCACTAATGAAGACTTAATTTTAGAAAATGTAATTCATTACTGTACAAAATAAAAGCTATTGAAAGTTCTACTTTCAAAATACTCTTCTCAAATTTGTTCTTGCTTTTGGAAGATTGAACTACTGAATTCTATTACCATTAAGTAAATTAACGAAATTCCAGTTGACATACATAGTGGATAACCTAACAGATAAACACTCTTGTAAGGCATTTGACAATCCGTCTCACTCTGTCCCTATGATGGATTTGTTATAAATAATTAGTCATAATCACTTACGGCACAAAAGAGGAAAGTTGGAAATATCCTAAGATCCCTTCGACAGATAATCAACTAAAAATCAATAAAAAAATTTTCACTCTTTTAATGTTCAAGTAATAGCTAAATTAAAAACAGAACTACGAATAGAGCTGCGGGTCCTTGCATATATACATAGAGGTGCAGGTGAGCCCCTGAATGTACCTTAAGATTAACGGGTTTGGAATATTCCCCCTTTACCAAGTGCCTCGTAATTTTGAACCCTGGTCAGGTTACAAGGTCACATCTGAGAAGACACCATCCGCTCCACATCCACACCACACCAGCGGAAGGACTTTGGACATCAAAGATTAACGTGGACTCGTCCTTTACCCACGGAACTTCAGCAAATCAGTGAAGGAGTATATATGGTCACCCTTCCAATAACTGTCCGCGACAAATAATGCTTCACTAATCACCCAACTAAAAGGTCTTACACCAAGGAAGCAGAAATATGTGAAGATGGACGAGCTATTATAATTTTGTTGTTGTTGTTCAATAGTGTTTAGAAACGAACTCGGGTAATATAAGCATCAATGGTGAATCAAAGGAAAATCCAAAAACCGAGGCCAAATCACTGATTTATTGCTGATCCATTCGCTTACTTGGTTGGTTAGCATTTATAATATCAATAAGCATCAACAGTTAATCCAAGGGAAGTCCAAAAAACAAAGCCAAATCGCTCATTTATCTCCAATCGGTTCGCTTACTTGGGTGGTTAGCGTCTATATAAGTATCAATAGTAAATTCAAGGGAAATCCAAAAACCGAGGCCAAATTGCTAATTTGTAACCAATCAGTTCGTTTACTTGTTTGGTTAATATCTAAAAGTATCAATAAACATCAATGATAAATACAAGGGAAATCCAAAAACCGAAGCCAAATCGTTGATTTGTCATCAATCGGTTCGTTTACTTTGTTGGTCAGCATCTATAAGTATCGGTTCATTTACTTGGTTGATTAGCATCTATAAGTATCAATGGTTAACCAAAGGTAAATCCAAAAACTGAAACCAGATCACTGATTTGTATCCAATCAGTTCGTTTACTTGATTGAATAGCATCTATAAAAATCCATAAGCATCAATGGTGAATTCAAAAGAAATACAAAAACCGAAGCCAAATTGCTGATTTCTAGCCAATCCTTTCATTTACTTGGCAGGTTTGTCAATCTATGCACATATTTCCTTATTAACACATTCGACTAAGACTTTTTGTTTAAATTTGATTCTGAACCATAAGAAATATTCTTATACGAAGCCAGAGTTGAATCAACGAACTATTTAATTAGATACTTGCATATGACGTCATCGGATCCTCACGTACCTCAAACTGTATGTTTTCTTTCTATAAGGAAATTGAAAGTAAACATGAATTATGATTCATCTTGTGAAATGCACATAGTAATCCTTGATGAATTACTATTAATCGTTTGCATATTGAAATGAAGAGAAAAAATTAGAATTAAAAGCTTGTGGTAAAAAATATTTATATTTATGCATTCAATTTTCATGGGTCTCAAAAGCTCTGTTGGAACATATAGAAAACATATGAACAACCGCCACAATTTCCGTCCTCAGTTGTCTGCTTCTTCTCGAAGTGAAAGTATCTGACCATTTAGTTACTAAGAAGATCATGCTTTGTCAATGTAATTAATGTGAACTAGTATAGGAATATAATGACTTAATCCAGATTTAACTTAAAGTGCGAAATAAAAGTAACTATGTGGTCATTAGTTTTATAATATAAATGTATATAATTTCTATGTTACTATAAATCATTTTCTGATGCATATTTTATTACATTTTATATCCTTTGAAAGCATATTACATCTTCTTTATGTTTTCCAATTTTTGAAACAGTCATTCGTTCTCTATGCATATAAAAAATTTTAAAGCATTCTACTTTCAGTTCTTTTCTTTTTTATCGTGTACTTTCTTATACTTTTTTGTACTAAATCTATCCGTGATTTTAGTAAATGCTCTTTAAGTATGTAAACCTTACTGAAACTTTGATTTCAGATATTTTTTTTGTTCAGCTTATAAATAAATTCACCGAGACTGATAAAAGGCTTATCATATAACTTAAATCGACATACTTCTATGCTTTTAAAGCATGTGCTATTGATTATTTTACATTCTTTTTATTTACCATGAATCATTGAGTTTTAATTTCTTGTTTATTTACAAAATAAATTCGTGCATATACATACATACATATATATATATATATATACGAATATTTTTGTCATATTCTTTACTATAAATCAATAAATCATCTTAGAAGCTGTTAATCACCATTTTAATTTTCTTTGTTCCCTCTGACAGTCATTTTTCACGAAAAACTTACTTTAGCTTATCATTCAAAAATAAAAAATGCATTATACCATACAGCAGCACTTAAAATTTTAAGAACTGCTTAAAAATTATCATTCTTAACTTGCTCGTTTTTATCAGATAAAAAGTAAAAAATGAAATAAATTCAGTCTGAAAACTGTTTTAATTAATTTGAAATATTAAAAACAATTTAGAGATAATTCGAGAGAAAATCATAAAAGGCTTATCGAAACGAAAAAAAAAACTATTAATTAAAATTTAAATGAAGAAGATAATGGCTTAAAGGATAGTTTCCAAAATATAAACATTCCTCTCCTCGATTAAAATCTCTCATTTCATATTGCTCAACGATGAAGATGTAATCTCTTCTTAAAGAAAAGAAAAATTCTTATCTTCAAGAATTTCTGCCAATATTCTAAAGAAAGCATTTTAAAGGGACGTCAGTCGCAGGCATGTGAGGGTGAAGAGATAATTATAAATTTCTAGCCGGCCTCCCACGGAGAAATTCATTTCTAATAGATGCCTAGCGAAGCATGCCTGGTTTAATGAAGCCTATCCTTTGGTGAAACGCTGGATTTCATTTTAAGTGGTCTGAAGGCCACTCCGGTAGATACCAATCTTTTAAAATAAAATATTCGGGTAAATAATAATCTCTAACTATAAAATTGAAATCGCCCACAATAAGGAATTTGAAAATGAAGATAATAAAATTAATTAATGCATTCGTTTTGAGATTTTTTAAGGACTTCTTAATTATTTATTTCCGATTGAAGGGAAATGTTATTTTTGAAATATTAAATTCAAAGATAAAAAGTGAATGGAAATATCATTTCTTTTTTTTTCCGATTCTGTTTCATTCGATATTATTTAATTTATATTTTGATTTGTATTTTATCAAGTATTGGGATCTTGATTTTTTCGAAGATTTTCAGCTCATTTAATTTTTTTTCTTAATATAATGTTTTAAAAAATACATAGACTGCCTAAAAGTTCACAAAAATTTCAGCAATAGAATCTTTGAAGGCATTTACATTAAAAAGCATTCCAATAAAAGAGCATTATTTTATCAAGAAATAAATTAGTTCAAAGAATAGTCCGTAGAGGGTGCTGCTCTCAAGAAATTTACTGAAAATGAGTATGCCTTAATTCTAAAGAATACAATATCAACGAGATTAATAATATTTTCACTCTATTTGATTGTGTTGGGTTTATAAGCCTGCATGGAAAGGTCCTTTTCAATGGAAATTGGAAATTTCCTTGTGTACAACGTTAGTTTACAAAAAAGTTTGATCAAATTATTCTTTGCAAAAACATTCAGTCCCTAAAGAGTATAACATTTAAATAAAGTGTAACAGAACAGCCCTTAAATATCAATGCCCTCTAACGGACAAAAAGTGACACAGTCAGACAGGTGCACCAATTCTGAAGGCAGCTGCTACAAATATGTCAACGTTTCTTGTTTGTTAGAATGTTTCGTTTTGTATAATAGTGATATCTGTGATTTTCTTTGTAATATAGATGTTGTATTTTGTAAAACTAAAATATGCTTTAAAAATCTAACTTTGGATTTCTTCGAACATCTGTGTTACAAAAAAATTTAAATACAGGGGTATAAATTTTCATCTAATTTAAATCACTTAAGAATTCTTGTGATATCCTCTTTAAAAAATCATAAATTTTATTAGATATTATTAACATATAATTATATTAAAAAAGAAAAAGTTGAAATACCACAAACATTGGAAATATTCATTACCTGATTATAGCTTCTTTTTGAACTATCCATCAATAAATTAAGATCCCTTATTTTCAACTCAAGATTTCAATGAGAATGATACTCGAAAAGAAAACAATAAAATATTCTTTGATACTAATTTTTGTAAACTTATCAATATAAAAATGTATCAAATTAACATTTGAAACATTTGTTATGGTTTTAGATACAGCTGAGGATTAATTTCGCTGAATTTTGGTTAAATATAACAAGCACCTTAATAAAAGATTAAAGATATTCAAGACCTTTCATTATTGAGCTAAAGGAAATTTTATCGAGCACCACAGATGATAAATGTCGCAGAGAAAAGTTCAGTAAGAGGAAATTACACAATATTTTAAAAAAATTGATTGCTTTTACTAACAAATATTGTCATAATGCATAATTTAATGACATATTTCATAAAATATCTTTAAGAATTATCAATTATGATTGATAATATATATTTACTAAGCAATGCACAGTTAATCATTAGATTCATCACTTTCGTTATCAGGTGGGATTAATGTATGAGAACATTGTAGAAAATTTAATGTCAAATCTTATAAAATATTATTCAAAAATTATCTATAGGGAATGAAAATCCGTGTGGAATAATCAATGCACAATTAATTATTAATTTTTTTCCTCTCTGTCACAATACCATATATAATTAATATATGAAAAAATTTTAGTTTTTATAAAAGGGGGGAAAAAACCATAACGTTACATGTATTATTGATTGGAATTGATATAAAAAGAAATGGTTTGCAGTTAGAAAATAAAAAACGCGCGAACACAAAATTTACTGTAAGTAAAATTATTTTATAAGCAGCCTAAAAGTTCCTGAAAATTATGTAACCCTGATTGTTAAATTTCATGAATATAATTATTTATATACAATATAAATGAATATATTTCTTATATAATAAAAGCACTTTTCATACACACACAAAAAGTACTGTCTAAATATTTTATATTCCTAAAAAATGCAGTGCTTTAAATTGAAAAAATGATCTCTCAAATTAGGATAAAAAATTTTATCTCAAAAAAAATTTTTTTTACTGTAAAAGAATCATTTAATTCATAAAGTACTATTTTTTATTTTCCTTTTATGTTCAATTTACATATCGAGTAATAAAAATGCCATATTAATATTACTTTAGAATTTTTAATAACAATATAAATTATCTATTTTTATGATCTATCAACCTCAAATATATGATGAAAATAAAACATTTTAGAACATAAAATGCAGCTGCAATCGAAACTAAACATTTTATTTAATTCGAATTCGCGAACAAATTTACAGACACAATGATATTTCTTTCTTCTGCTTCAAATAAATGTTTTATAATTTTTTAAATCTTAACATTATGAAACGTTTCAATTAAGCAATTAAGGTAATATTTTCTCTTATGCTTATTCTCTTACTACTCTTAAATATATATATATATATATATATATATATATATATATATATATATATACATGAGAATTTTTATTTCTTATCGATTTAATTTAAATTTTAGGGTACTAAAGCTATTTCGATATCAATATTACAGAAACATTTTACTTATTGTTTAATTTAGACAGTATTTTCTAACCTTTATGTTTAATATTTTTACGTAAAGTATTACAAAATGGGAAAAATTCCTAAAATCGAGAAATATTTTAAAATTTGAAATTCAAGGAAAAGGAAACATTTTATTTCTTTTATGTTTGATTGAATTTTTACAATAAAAGTTCTTAACATTAATTATTTGTAAAGGAATATTTATATATTAGTTCAGAAACTATTTATGACTATGTCTATTTAAAGAATTTTATTTTTATTATTCTGAAAGATAAATCATAAAAATAAAAAATGTCTAAAGATTTCCAAGAATTTTTCGAACTAAAGAAAAATTTGGAAATCTCCCATTTTTGACAAATAAAAAATTTACCATATTTTTTTTGATGTATGATTCAAATTTCCGCGGAATAAAACCGAGCAATTGAAAGCAATCACACGAATTTTTTTCTTGGATATTATCTTTCCAAGTCTAGATTTATTTACAAAATTTTATTACTGTTAACAACATGTCTTCTGTTAAATTATAATGCAAAGACATCTCTCTTCGTTCTAAAAAGGAATAAAAAATAAATTGTAATCAAAAATAACCTCAAAAGAGCTATTCTTCCAAAAAGATAGAAAAAATGTCGCCAAGTAGAATTAGTATTTTCTTCGAATATTCAGATGGGGTGAAATTGGATTTGTGTTCCTCATTTGCAACTTCTTCCTTTCAGAGAAATTCGGGCAAGTCGCCAAAAAATAGAATAGAACTCCTAAATCTTGTTAACATAATGGATGTGGGGTCCCAAAATCGGACGTCGGCTTTGCGCTCTATTTTTTTTTCCAATGGCTAAAATTCATTATCTTTATTGCATTTGCGGATATAAATGTTAATTTTATTTTTTTATTCCTTGTTTATTTCATTTGTTTAGTGATGTTATCGGTCGTTGTCAGATTAGTTTTAAGCGAAATTAGAATTTTTGACAGATAAATACTTTTGATATTGGTTTATTGATTACTTTGATGTAAATGATACCTTAATTTGTCGCCACTGTTACGTCTTATGTTGGTTTAATGAACAAAATGGTGAGCATTATCGCTGGAATGCTACTGGAATTGTGCTTTTACCGATTTATCTATTTTTCAAGAGTTAAATTCGAAAAAAAGTGCACTTAGTTACAAAATTTTACAAAGATGCAATTTTTCTGTTGTTTTTAAAGTAAGAGCATGAATATGGTATGAGATTAATGGCATAGTAAAAAAATATAGTAATGAATTTTGGAAACTGTAAAAGCGGTTTAGATTTATTTTGATTAAATTGTTGAAATAAGACCTTTCAATTTCTCCGGCATAAGCCGAGCTGGCATCCGAATGATTAGCGCTCTTGCCTTCGGTTCAACAGTTCGTGGGTTCGAATCCCACCTTGGGCATGGATGTTTGTAGTGGTTCGGAATACACTTTAAACCGTAGGTCCCGGTCTAATTAGCCCTCGTGTGCAAAAAATGACCATTGATCGACAAACAAACCAATTTCTCCGGTTCTTTTCAACTAGAAATATAAATACAATTTTGGAAAGTTCTTCATTCTCATTTCTAAATATTTTAAAGGAAAATAGGCAAACTTTTAGTCCAAAAGGATAAAATTTTATTTAAAATAGACTAATTGAAGATTTCTATTTTTTCTTGAGCAAAATTAGATTCAGTTTTGCATCGAATACATTGAATTAAAACGAATAGAAAATCATTAGAATAGCATCACTAAAAAAAATCTCAATTCTTTTTATTTTTATACATGAAAAGTTTTATACACATAAGTGATTACATAGTAATAGATATATATTATTATAATAATCTCATTTTATGGTATAAATTATAATAACAGTGAAACACACGTCATACCAGGACACAACTTTAATACATTTCAAAGTTGCCTTTCAAAAACACGCAACCATAAATCGGCAATTAGTGTAATATAATTCTTGCTATTGCAACTATTGCTTAAGATCCTTAATACTGCGCTTCTTAAAATGGTACACCTTGGATGTTATATGAATCCCCTCTCAAATTTCTCAATTTTAATGATCATGCATGCCAAGTTTTGATCAATAAACTTGTCATGATTAATTAAGATATTTTTTAACAATCAAAGAAAACTAGAGCATTAATTCTATCCTGTTAGAACACAACGATTTTTATAATCTTCACACCTGTCAAAATAGCTCTAACAGTTGCGTTAACATATTAACATACTTCACTAGAAATTTTCTCTTTCGTAAATATAAAAAAACCATAGAGTTCGACCGATGAATGTGAACAATGCATTTACTTTGAGTATATCTATTCCTCTTCTGGAGTTATCATTGTTTCAATTTATTTTTTAAGAAAAACAAATTTTCACATTAATGATTTTATTATTAGCATCAATATATAATCAAATATAAAAGTCCCATTGAGTTTAACCGATTAATAAGATCAAAGCATTTACTTTGGGTATATCTATTCTTTTTCTGGTGTAAACATTGTTGCGATTTACTTAAAAAAAATATATTCACTAATGATTTTCTTATTTGATAGGAAATTCTAACACATAACACTTACATAATGTGAGGTTATAATTAAATTGTCTCCTTAAACTTCTTCTGTAGCTAAAACTAATACACACACACACACACACACACACACACACACATATATATATATATATATATATATATATATATATATATATATATACAGACAGAAAGAGAGAGAGAGTTCAATGAGAGTATGGATGACGTCCTGAGGAATGGCTCTCCATTCCCTGTCATTTATTTGTCTAAGTGCGTCTTCTGAAGGAGACTGTGGCAGGGTCTACAAATGACGTTCAGACCTATCCCAAACTTGTTCGATAGGTGAGAGATCTGGCGAGCGCGGTGGCCAGGGAAGCATCTGTACACGTTGCAGAACATGTGTTGGTTGATGCAAGCAATGTGCGGTCGGGCGTTATCCTGCTGATAAAAGGCATTGGGCAAAGATCATTGGGAACGTAGGAGAATATCTGCGGCCGCTGCATATCATCCACGTAACGTTAGGCTGTAATAATGCCATGAATACGAACTAGAGGTGACCTTGAATCATACGCAATGCCACCCCAAACCATGATACCGCATTGTCGCGTGGTGATGCATTCTACAATTGCTGCAGGATTGGACTTGTCTCCACGTCGACGCCGCTCTCGTACGTGGTGACTATGACTAAAGAAACAGAAGCGTGACTTATCTGAGAAGACGATCCTGTGACACTC
This sequence comes from Latrodectus hesperus, assembly GCA_037975125.1. Classification (NCBI taxonomy): domain Eukaryota; kingdom Metazoa; phylum Arthropoda; class Arachnida; order Araneae; family Theridiidae; genus Latrodectus; species Latrodectus hesperus. Next base: position 6,389,485 of record CM075851.1, on the reverse strand, counting down.
CGTCGTCCACATCGCTCTAATCCTGCATCATTCCAGACGTTGGCGTCTATGCTGTACTGTCAGCAGCAGTCTTCTAAACGGACGCCATGAGCGCAGGCCACTAGCAACTAATCGGTGCCAAATGGTTCTGCTCAATATGGAAGCATCTGGGGTGTCTTGCACATGCTTCAGAATTTTGGTAGATACGTTTGGTGAAAATATCACAGCTTCCCTTTGGACACGTCGATCCGCACGTGCTGACGTCACTCTGGCTGCACTGGCACCCAGCAAACGTTCCACTTGTTCCAACCATCTTTCCACAGGCGGTGCAATGTGGACGCGACCAGTCAGCTATGATTTGCCGTAGGAACCAACCTGCCTTTTCCAATCACTGTGCCCCTCATAAACTCGTCTGTCTACTCAAACTGACTCCGTCAATGATGGCCTGGGATTCTCTGCAATTACAGACGTCCTTTGCGACAAGAACAAACTTCCAACGATTATTTTCCAAGCAGCAATAATGGCTCGAATATTGCTCACTCAGCCGGTTCCTCATCTTATTACAGTCTAAGTAAAAACTTTAAGGCCAGTAAAAAAATTTTGAGAAAATGTAAAATGAAATAAAAGGGATTCAAATAATATTAAATATTAATGTTCATTGATAATAAATAAATGCTATAAACATAATTTGTAAATACATAATTATGAGAAACATATGGTTATTTACAAAGTTAGTATTTTTTCCGGAGTAAAAACTTTAAGACCACCAGTCATTTCTTAAAAATAAATATAATATACTCGTGTAATTACCATTGCAACTACTTGCTTGTGATAACGCTGCAATTTTCATATGTGTCATACGTTTTTTCGAAGTATTGGTGATCTTTGTGAAGATGTCGAAGGGTAAGAAGTTAACTGATCGTGAAAGAGGACAGATCGAAGCTTTGTCTTCAACAGGAATCAGTAGTCATGCTATTGCGATAAAGACTGGAAGATAGAAGACTGTAGTCAACAATTTTTTTTTAATTGGAAGACAATTATGATAAAAAGAATACTGGAGGAAGACTTAAAGATTTGTTCTCGAGTGATGAAAGAAGAGTTCGCAAACTTGCATCTATTGGAAAGTACTCAACCAGGAAACTGATTCCGATGACAGGTTTAAAAGTGTGTTAAAAAACGATTTATAACACAATTAGAAGGTCTGGAAGTAACACTTATACAGCAAGTATTGACTAAGCCTCAATTACTGCAGAGACACAAAATAGAGCATTTGAACTTTAGCCACAAAGTCATGATCTGGGACAACCAATGGATAGAAACTATTTTTTCTGACGAAAAAAATAGAATTTGGATGGACCAGATGGCTGGAATTTCAACTGGCATGATATAAGAAATGAAAAAGAAATATTCTCCAAGCGCCACTTAGGTAGAGGGTCTGTCATGACTTGAGGCTGTTTTGCTTTCAATGGTGTGAGCTCAATTGCATTCGTTTCAGGTAGAATGAATTCACAAAAATTCCAAAATGTCCTAACAAATCATCTTTTGCCAAATGCTGAATGTCTTGCCGAAGAAAATTGGAAATACCAGCAAGACAATGAATGCATCGATCCATTTGAGTTAACAGCACAAATAATTGGTTCCAAGTCAACAATGTTGAAACTGTGAAATGACCAGCTAGATCACCTGACCTCAACCCAATCGAGAACCTTTGGGGTGACTTAGCAAGAAGAGTTTATGCAAATGGGAGACATTTTAACTCAACAACAGAACTGAAATCTACTATCGAAGATGAATGGTATAAAACCGACCCAACCCTTTGTCAAAAGCTCATTTCATCCATGAAAACAAGAATATTTGAAGTAATTCGAAGAAATAGCTCTTACGCAACCTTCTAAGAATTTGTAATTTTTTTCTTATATGTTATTTTCTATGTTGGCCTTAAAATTTTTACTCAGGCTCAAATATTCATCTGTGTGATCAGTAATATTTTCTAATAACAAAATATTTGTAAATATAAATTTTTCTACTTTATTTACTTTATTTAAGCTCAATAATTATCAATAAAATGGTATTTTAATTCCTCAATTTATGCATTTCCATTTTCTCAAAAATGTCTCCTGGCCTTAAAGTTTTTACCCAGACTGTATTTATCCTACTTGAGATGGAGAGCTGCACATTTCACATCATTTGCATTACTTGGTAAGGATTGCCTATCCTGAAATTTGCATAATTCTCTGACGACTCCTTCTTGGTGTTGCATTATCAATGTTGGGCAGTATATATATTTATATATATATATATATATATATATATATATATATATATATATATATATATATATATATATATATATATATATATATATATATATATATATATACGAGGTTCCTCCGGAAAATACGTATAAAAGTTGAATTATAACTTTATAATTATTCAGGTATTACAATTTGGTCTCCTTCAAAGTACTCACTCTGGGACGAGATACACTTCTGCCAACGCCGTTTCCACTGTTCATAACATTGCTGAAAGTCTTCAGTAGTGATGCTGTTCAATTGCCGTGTCGTTTCTGCCTTGATGCCTTCCACATCTCCCAAGTGCCGCCCCCGAAGCACCATTTTGCATTTCGGGAACAAGAAGAAGTCACAAGGGGCTAAATCGGGTGAATAAAGCGGGTGCTCTGTCACGGTTACTGAGCTTCGGGCCAAAACTCACACACAACGAGCGACGTGTGAGCAGGATCATTGTCGTGATGAAGGATCCACCTGCCCCCTTTTGGGCCATTCTTGCCCAGCTTTGCAAGAAACTTGATGTTGATGCGCGTTCCTCAGTCAGAGAGAACTCCATGCCGACAGCAGGTGAAAAATGGTAACTTTCAACAAGCAGCCGCACACTACTATTTACACGCAGAGCGGTCTGACTCGAACTGAGCGTTGATGGGATTGGTTACAACAGTAGTGCCACCTGGTGGTGACTGCAAACTGTAAAATAAAGTTATTATTCGACTTTTATATGTATTTTCCGGACAAACCTCGTGTGTGTGTGTGTGTGTGTGCGCGCGCGCGCACGCGCGCGATAATTTATGGGTTTTCAGATGTGAGATATGATCGATATATTTGAAAACCTAGCACTGAAATGTCTTCTAGAAGATATGTAGTATGAAATAAAAACCCTTATTCAGAAAAAGGACCTTTATAATATAGCCCAATGTGACATATACAATTCATTGCTAAATTTATAAAAAGTTTAATATTAAATCATAGCGTGAATCCTTTTAGTGTGATTCGGAACTACTTTATGCCCTAGATCCTGGTCAAATCATCCTCCATTAGTAACGTTAATTGGAGAGTGGGAAACAATTTGTATGTTTCAGGAAATAACTAAGAGATTTTGTCTAATATTCAAACATAGGCTGCGAATACCACGATATGGCTCAAACATTTTTTGGCCACAAACGAAATAAAAGTGGTTTCCTCACTGAAAATATCCCTGTGATGTGGAACGACGTTTTATTTAAAAACAATAAATATCACTTTAACAACTATAGTGGTTAAAATGACACAATTAACAACATATGGTATAAGTTCTTTCTTTATAAGAAGTCACAGTTTTCACATACCCCAGATTGAGGCCACGGAGGCCTGGTTGGTTAGCGCGTCGTTCTCATCATCAGAAGGTAGTAAGTGTTGGCGGTGGGCCTTCCTAAAATGTTATAAACATGATTGAGGGGTAGGTTCAAATTCTCGAAGAACTATTGTTTTTACTTTCGAATACTCATTTAACTCGTCCTCCTTTATGTAAGTTATCACATTAGTCGCCCTTTCCCCTAACAAATTTAACAAAATCTCCGCTTTGTATTTATCAGGGACGTTTTTTGAAATAAAGGCCCTTTCTAAAGATGCAAAAAAATAACTCCAACCCGCAGGTCTGACTAGGAGTTTTAATAGTCAAAGTACGGACACTTTTTATGAGAGAATCTAAAGATTCAGTCTGATTATTTTCAACATTTTCACCTTCTGAATTTGATTTAGATTCCGCTTTCACGCGAGCAATTTCTAATTCCATTTTCGTTCTTTCAAGTTTAAGTTTTTCTAATTCTAATTGTTGAATCTCTTCAGATTTTCTCTGTTCGAGCTTTATTTTCTCTAACTCTAGTTGCCGCAACTCATCGGACTTTCGCTCTTCAATTATCGTATTTGCTAATTCTACAACGGAATCTTTCTATGTCCCGTACTTCTGGTTTTGTTTTATAATACTGCTTAAGTCTGAAACAGTCATTTTCTCATTGACATCTTCTCCTAACTCAATAGCAATTAATATCAAATCCTCTTTTTTTACGCCTTTAAACATTTTGGATAGTTATTAATACTTCAATATATATAAAGATCTATTCTCAGAACATATATATGTAAATTACTCAGTAACATATCTCAATTACATTGACAATACTCAGCAGAGGCGTAAATTATCACTCATAGCCATTATATAGATCCATAGGTTGCTAGTTTTCTCCGGTGAGATTATGACTAATGTTAATAGCTCAGTTTTAACTAAATTAACACTCACTCAAGGACTGTATAAAAACACATTTTATTTCTCCGACTCTCAATGGCTACTGCCGGTTTCTTTTTATGACTCAAAGGGAGCGCTGCGCTCGCAGGCGCCAACAGTACGTTCGAATCCCGGCTAAGCCGAAAATCCTTCGTATTCGCTAATGGTTGCTGGGACAAGTTAAAGCTAGGCGTGGTCGCAATGTCCTCTAAGTGAAATGATACCTCTGGGGGTTGCCGGCCAAGTATTGGTGGTCTTCTACTCGGTCCCTGCTTCAAAATCACGAAGACTCTGTCGGCTGCTTCTATATAACTGGTAAAACCCAACAAGACTAGGTTCAAGAAAGCATGCTGTGGTGCAACAACATTCAACAGATTCATCTATTAATAGTTTCTAGTTAGGAATAGTGCAAGTTTCGTAACGTTACACAGTTTTCCATCTCCATTTACTTTATGTAATAAAAAAAACACGATATCACATCAAACCAATAATATTTAGCTGTAAAGGAAGTTGTTCAATACTTTGAAATTTTATAGATTTACAACAGTTTAGAAACAAGTTACAACACCAGAAAGTTTACACTTTTCATTACATTATCCAAAACATGATAAACAATTGGTGTTGTTGTTTATTATCGAAAGATCTGACAAATGTCAGATTATCTGCAGAAAGTTGTTGAACGCCAAAAAGTCTATAATTGCTTAGCAGAGTGTATATACCCCTTAAAAAGCAGCCTAGAATGTTATCTGAAGTAAAATTTTCTGTCTCTATCAAAGGGAAGACACTTATGATAAGTTGGTTTGGTTTGCTCATCGTTTAGCGGTCATTCTTTTGCACACGAAGGCTAATTAGACCGGTAGCTGTAGCTTAACATGGTTTCCTAACCACTACAAATAGCCCTACCCTAGGTGGGACTGGAAACTACTAACTGCTGTCCATTCGACTGACGCCTCAACACACTCGAAATGGACACTTTTTTAACAACTGATTTATTTATAGTAGTTGCCCAAAATTTGTGACATCACACCAAACTAAAATGACTTTTAATTATTCATAAATCTTTTTATAATAGTTTCTATACCTTTGTTTAATGTTGATAATGTAGATAAGAACATTATCAATACTAAATGAAGGTGAATGTCCACTTCATGTTTATGATTTTAGATAATGAATATCAAAGTTATTATGCATTTTCAATGGTATTTTTTGTTATCTTTATGTATAGTATTCAATGTTTCTCCTTATGAATTTCTATTAATTCTTTTTAGTTCATATGTTTTGCACAAATTAAATATGAAAGCATTTCTTCGAATGCATTCAAAGGGACCCTTCGCATATTCTTTGAAGTCAATGATATTCAATATCATTAAATATATAATATAAAACATTGAATAATTAGTTGTTACTTATATTGGATTCTGTTGTTGATTTCATTGAGATTGCTTACGTAATAGCTTACTTAATCAGAAATTTATATTCAGCTTAATCTATTCACTTTGAACTTTCAGTTATCAAGTCTGTTCCATGTTTGCAGTTGATGGATGGCCGTTATCTTCAAGGTTAGGAACCCATTTCTTACCCAGAATGTTTATAAGAGAGACTCAATTAAAATATTATTCATGCTAACTTTTATCGCATGAAAATGTAGCTGAAGTCTTATCGATATACGCATGGGAATCGATAAGGACAAGTGAGGTGTCGTTTGAAAATCATTAGCTTCTCGATGACCCACCCTGTGAGATTTACCTTCATGAAATCGAGCATAAATAAGTCGCCATGATTTGCCTTGTAAATATGGTAAAAATGAGTACTGCTCTCCATAAGCGAAAAACAAACCATTTTGTTTATTTCAAATATTTTTAACATTTTCAAAATATAAAACTAATATTTGTTTAATGTTGTATTACATTTTAAAGAAATGAAAAATAAAAAACTATTTTTTAACTTTTCGAAAAACTTTTTTAATGAGAAGATTATTTAAAATTGAATTATTTATATATTCAAGTGAAATTGTTCTAGTACCACCCAACTTGTCTAGTTGTCAGCGTACCTGACTGCGGACAAGGAGGTCCTGGGTTCGAATCCCGGTTCGGTAATGGATGTACTTTCCCTCTCTCTCTATCCTGTCTTTGTCCTTTCCTTGTATGAATGGATTGCGAATGATTGCCTACCCTATAAACTGGTACTAATGGCATATGTGTACTGAGGAAATCGGACTCCACACCAAAATATGGTTCAGTTGGAAAAGTGGAGCAGCGCACCCCATGTTGCCAGCCTAGCTGGCACATGATAACAACAACAACAACAACAAATTGATCTAGTATATTTGATAGGACTTACTGTTAATGTAATTGCAGGTGTCGATATGTTATAGTGAATAAAGTGTTTAACAGTCCACATTAATAGGTACCACTTGTCAAAAGGCAGAATAACCACTTTTTCACACTCGGCTGCTGTTATAATTACAAAAATAGAATCAATTAGATTCCTGAAGGTGTTCTCTAGAAGCCATTCCGATTTCAGTTCTGTGGGAAGCTGCGTTAATTGAGGATTATCCATGCCGAGGATAATCCGATCGAGGTGGTTCAACAGGTTTTTCATTGGGTTTAGGTCAGGTGAGTTGGCTAGCCAGGGGAGAATGGTAAACTCATCTTGTTACTCTTCGAACCCCGCACGTACACTTCCAGTTGCATGATACCTCGCATTGTCCAGTTGGAAGATACCATCATCCTGAGAGGGAAATTGATCAATTTGATTGAATGATTTCGTAATACTTTTCTGGGGTGTAAATGGTCAGACAAGGACAGATATATACTTGTATTGATCCCTCGTGCCTTAGACAATGATGAGTGGACCCAGAGAATTCCAGGAAAACATTCCCCAGACCATAATGCTCCTGCCTCTGGTCTGGACCATTCCGGTAATGGTTGAAGGATATTTGCTTTCAGAAGTTTTATGCCGTATACGCCAACGTCCATATATTCAATGGATCATAAAACATGGTTCATTCGAAAACGCTAATTGTCGCCGTTTAATGACTTTTTTTGACATTTATAAAAAAATACTGCAGCAAATTTGTCTAGTGGTCAGCATGCCTGATTGCGGATAGGGATGTGCTGGGTTCGAATCCCGGTTTGGGCATGGATTTACTTTCTCTCTCTGTCTATCCTGTCTTTGTCCTTTCCTTGTATGAATGGGTTTTGAATGGTTATATACCTATTCCTATGGCATGTGTTTACTGAGGAAGTCGGACTCCACACTAAAACATAATTCAGTTGGAAAAGTGGAGCAGCGCACCCCATGTTGCCAGCCTAGCTGGCATACGACAACAACAACATAGAAATACTAGATTTTTTCATGAATTGATGAAATATATCATATTTTTATAAATATTATCAGACCATCAAAATATCATTCTGAATGACATTTTTAATTTTTTTCGCATTAAAAAAATGTTTTTTAAATAAAAAGTCTCAAATTTTATTTAATTAATATCTTTTGTCTTTAGGAAATTTATTGTAATTTAGAGATAAGACTATGTCTTTCGAAATTAAATGTCCCATTCTTAATGCAGCTATTTAGAAATGGATTTTAAGTTTTTTAATTTCTATTCAGGTGTCTATCTGTTTGGGAGTGGATGTTTGGGAGTCTTCAAAATTTTCTCGCCAAATGTCATCCAATATAATGCCAAATGTTGAAATTATTTCTCAGCTCTGAAAAGAAACTAGTTTAATTATAAGCATTGTTTAAATAATAATTTCGCAAATCAAACGATAGCAGTATAATAAAGTAATTAATTAAAGATAAATATGAGACATAAATACTTATACTTAAACTATTTAAATTTTTCGTAATACTATTCCCACAAAAAGTCTATTCATTTAATAAACAGTAGAACACAGATACTGAAAACAGTGGATACATATCTTTTGAACAGTAAATTCTCTAAAATTGAGTTATATTAACTGAATATTAAGCTATGTAAGCAACTTCAACATGGCATCAATGAAATGCACAGTTTAGTGGTATATCCCTAATCTTTCTTTTACATGCTTGGTTTTCATATAGCAAACTCTTCAAAGAGAAATTTGAAATATACATTTTAAAATCAAAATTTTATATAGTTCTATAGATTTTAAATGCTATTTACTCTAAGAATAAATTGTAAGAAACAACATTTCTAATCTAAGAAACAAATACGATCAAATAATCAAAATGTGAACAATCAGCAATATATTATTATAGCATACTTTGATTTCAGTGTGTGTGTACTCTCATTTATTAGTAACTTTTACTATTTATTTTGAAATTAATGTAAAATAATTTTTAGCAGATTTACTGATAAAAATAGCATTTATATTTTTATGTTGAATAACAAATTTATTTTTCATAATTTTCCTATACAATTTTCTAAATTATCCTATATTAAACTTATGATTTTCCTTTTTATTCAACTAATTTCTATTAAGTACTATCATCAATTATGACAACAATAAATACTAACCCAAAGCTCCAAAAATCAATAGATAAACATTAAAACTTTTAATTGCGCTTTTTTGGTGAAAACATTTTTATATTAAATGTGTAACTTCTCATTATTGTAGAAATACTCATAAGAATGTCAACTTGGATGTTATAGACATTTTTTGATTAATGCAATCATCAACAAAACTACTTGAAATTATGAATTTCTCAAATTTTATATAATAACAAAAAATATCAATACTTTGAAAAATTGATTGCAAATCTAGACAGGTTGGAGGTACACCTAGATTTGTATGGAAAATTAAAAAACAGTGCACCCTACAGACTTGAAAAGTACTGTTCTGGCTACAATTCATAGCAGATACCCTTCTGAGGATAGGTACCATATTTTCATAGATGGTTCTGCAGAAAATGCTATAAAAATGCTGGTACTGGGCTGCATTCAAAAGATTTAAATATAAGCTGACCCCTGTGGAGAAATACTGCAATAATTTCGATGACGAGCATGCTGCTAATAGCTCCTGCAATTAACAAATTAAGAAGCATCCATGATTAAAAAATTGTTTTCCTTGTTGATTCACAGGCTGTTATTCTTTTGCTTACTAATCTAAATTAAAATAATAATGCACTAGTCCACTCTTGCAGAATGAAGCTGCACGAGCTCATTGAAATCAAGGACTGCATTGCCCTACAATGGGTCCCGAGCCACTGCGATGTTTTAGGAAATGAGCAGGCAGACAGATTTGCGAAAGCTGGTTCCCTTATGATCCAGCCAAATACCCCTTTGCCAATGCGTAACATCGTAAGTGTATAATCCTCAGTAAAATAAAGGATGGCAGAGTTTCCCTTTGTGCTGATGTGGCTACGGACAGGCAATGGAAAACTCTACTTGATGGGAACAATAAAATCCCTGGCTCCTTACCACGAGCTGTTGGTGTCGCTTGTTTCCGGGTGATAACTGGACATGACTATCCACAAAAGCATCTGCACCGAATAGGTGTAACGGACTCTGCTCGTTGTTCATTGTGCAATCAGGATGATATGGGTGCTGCTCACCTCAAGAACTGCCCTGAAGTTTTAAAGCTTATGACTGACAACTCTTTTGAGGCTACTAAAGGACTTTATTCTTGTTTTTATACTTGTTCATCTTTTTATTGGGCTGCTCGTCGATTAATGCCAGAAATGCCGAGGACGGGCGTATGATTAAAAAAATATCGGCAAACGACATCAAAACTTTGTACTTTTATCGGAGAAGCAAGTATTGGTCCTAATGCGGCTAACTGCTGGCAAATAGTGAATGTCATCTGCCGATATAGGTCTGATACATACATTCCGATTTTGGGCCGAATATCATATGCGATATCGATCCTATCGCGGAATTGTTAAAGTTTGTGGCACCATCAAATTTTCTCCGAAATCAAGAACTCATTGTTACAAATGCAACAATAGCAAAAGAAATTAGAAATTAAAGTTATTCAAATTACTTGATATACGAGAGCTCTTTGTCTTAATACTGCATTTAATATTCACACTGGTTATTAATAAAATAGTATTTTATTTATGCTATTAAGAAATTGTTATTAAATGAAAAAATGCTTAAATAATTTATATATAATTTTTTTCAGCAAACTAATATTTTTAATGATAAGAACTTTTTCAGTTTAATGTAAATAATAAATTTATAATCGATTGAAAAATTACATTAAAGAAACTTATTTCTCAAGTATAAAAAATATTTTAGAGGTCGTTGTAGCCTAGTAATTAGAGCATCGAAGGTGGGGTTCGATTCCTAATACCGCCAAAGAACCACCCGAGTGCATGCGATATATGTGGTCGTTAAATCTATGGAATCAAAAGTTCTGTGGTCGGTCTTTGAGCAGTTACCATGGGTGTAATAGTCTGGAGAAAATTTCCTCTCCCTTTGGTTTGGTTTGCTTGTCACTCAACGGTCATTTTTTGCACACGAGGGCTAATTAGATCGGGACCTATAGCTTAAAGTGGATTCCGAACCACTACAAACATCCATGCCGAAGGTGGGATTCGAATCTACGAACTGTTGAACTGAAGGCAAGAGTTCTAACCATTCGGCTGCCAGCTCGGTTTCCTCCCCCTTCAGATCATTATCAAAATTCAGGGAGTGAACCCCCTGATGGTGCCATCTATAAGAGGAGTTTAGAGCATAATCCAATAGTTCTTCGTAGTGCTCTGGTTAAACGAAAGGCGCACCATTCTGACTTAAATTCGCATAGCCAATGGTACAGCGAGCTTAGCTTGTCCAAGTGTTATAACATTAAAAACTATTTTATATACACATTTTGGTTCTATTAAAAATAGTTTATAATGTCGATTAAAATATGTAAATCCAACAGCTTTCTCATATGCATAAACACTTCTGAAGATGTTAAAATTTTGGCATCAGTTAAACAGGAATATAATCGAACATATTTGAAACACACTTATTTTATAAATATTACAGCTAATATTTAATAATCATTATAAATTTTCTGTTTGCAATTGTTAATTATACATATTAAGGCAATAAGTGAAATTTCTTTTAAAGGATTTTTTCTGCGTAATGTACGAGATAGCTATTTTAGACGAAATCTTGAATGCAACATGGATAAACAGCGTAATGTAGCAGTTTGATTACAAATTTTATCAGACAAATATTACAAAAAAAAAAACAATCATGAATTAAAAAATAAATAAATAATTTTTATTTAATGACTTGCTGTCTGTCATTTAATGTTTTCCGACACTGGGCTATTTATCGAAAGCATTCGGCCCACATATGGAATGGCATCTGTAAAATAACGGGCAATCATTCATGTCGGCTTTATCAATACCGTTCCAAGGCCACGCCATACTTTGGGCCCACATTTGTTCCGAGCGGACATATTTTGACGGGTAGTGGTATCGCTGAATGGTGTCGCTTCAATACTACTCGCATCGGCAAGGTAATTTAGGCCCTTACTGTAACCAGTATTACTGTGTTTGCTGGGTATTGATACAGACAGAAATCTTCAATATTTAGAAAGGATTAAATATGCTGATAAAAGAAGGAAATCGTACTGGAATAATTACATTAGTGTAACAAGACAACCTATATATGAAAATAGCAAATAGTTGTCAAAGAATAAAAAATAGCTGGTTGAAAAAGGGCACGTCCAGAAGGTTGTGAGTTCGATACCTGTCACACATCCGAAAATCATTGTACTGGAACATCTTAAGATTTGTTCAATTTCTATGTATGTTGAAAATCCCTTAGATTGCAATCTGCTGGTGTGGAGTGGGGAGAAATGTGATAATTCATTTATCAGCATAATGATACGCATCCATGATTCAAAGTTATGAGGTGGTTGTGTGTGTGTGTGTTTATGTTCAGTGACGTAGGTCAATAATGCCGGACACTAGGAACATTTTATTATGACTAAAAGAGCTCCAGTGGCTCGGTAGACTCACTCCGCTTCTCCTAAGATCAAGAAAGTGCAGCATCACTTGTCGCGGACAGTGATTGGGAGGGTGACCACATGCACTCAATGGATTGCTGGAAATCAGTGGATTTGGTGACGTGTCCATGTTAATCTGTGTCGTCCAAAGTCTTTGGATTGGTGTGGCGTGAATATGGAGAAGAGGGTGCCAGCTAAACCTTGGCAACTGACCGTAGTTCAAAACTATGAAGCATTTAGTGATAGGCGAGTATTTCAAATCACAGTTAACATAAAAGTACAGTCACAGGCTCGCTCGCACACACCACTATGTATGAATGCATTATAAATTATCAGATTTTTTTTCAAAAATCAGTAAATTTAATCATAAAAGAACATTTTTCACCTAAGCAAATTCAATAATTGGCGTTAATCATGAAGATGTTGAATCAGATAATAAATTATCATCTGAAAAAGGCCGACCAACTTGTCTAGTTGTCAGCGTGCCTGACTGCGGATAAGGAGGTCCTGGGTTCGAATCCCGGTTCGGGCATGGAGGTACTTTCACTCTCTATCTATCCTGCCTTTGTCTTTTCCTTGTATGAATGAGGTGTGAATGGTTGCCTACCCTATAAACAGGTACCTATGGTATGCGTGTAGAGCAAAGTCGTACTTTCACCTACATGGTGCTCTGATTAAAACGAAAGACGCTCCCCTTCGACTTAAATTCGCATAGCCAAAGGCATAGCGAGCTTGGCTTGTCCAAGTGTCATTAGAAACAACAATACCTGAAAAAATAATGAAGTAGACAAACTAAAATACAAAATTAATAAATAAATGAAGAAATCAGTTCAAAATTCGAAAACTTAAAGAATTAAACTAAGCATTCGAGTGGTGACAGGTGGTAAATAGTAACACCTCTTCATCACCCATAAAAGCGAATTCGACAATTTGTATAGATGAGAATCTTGAACCAAGTAATTGGTTGACATCTGAGACGTAAATGAAATGGCCAAACTGAGCATTATTTGAATTAATAATTAGTAGATTGATGAAAACAAAGAATGTGGTTTGATGGATAATATATAAAGTCTCTTTATCAGGTTGACATTGGAAACTTAAAAGAAACCATATAAGATATTTTTCATATATTTCCAAACTATCATTTATATTGCTTATTCCAATTGTTCGTCACGATGATAACATTTTACAGAATTGTTTTCAAGAATGGTGAGAAATGATTCAATGTTTTGGCAGCCCTTTCAATCTCCGAATCTTAATCCCATCGATTATAACAAAAGCTTATCAGTTTTTCACAGCCAATCAATATTACACAGCTGTCTATTAGCAACAATGCAAACCGTTTGTATGGGAATAACTATTAATAGAATATTTGCGTAGAAGAATTTACTCGAATTTTAACATAGACAAGGGTAACCCTTACCTAATTATCATGGAAGAAGTTATAATAAATTAGATGCTGATTATGTAATTTTGTAAATGAACACATACCATATTTTATCAATACCTCTCTTAAAAATTTCTTCACTAACTTCTAGAAATATAAATAAAAAATCTCTTGAAATAAATGCCTTGAAAAAAAGACCACACTAGAATTTAGAAAAATTCTTTTTAGAAAAGGTACTCAAATATATATTTTTTAATCGCAAAATACTATCAGTTTTTTTTTTTTTTTTTTTTTTTTTGCTCCTTTCGTTGTAATTAAAAATTTCAATGTTTCATTAATATTCATACTTTTCATGATAAAATATCCCTTACTGAAAATAGACGTGACTCAATTTTAAGCTTCAAACTGAAATAATCTTCCCCAACTTTAGATTAAATGAGTGGTTTGGCATTCCAGCCGCGTTATCGGCAGGATTAGGTCCAAAGCGCAAACATGCCGGACCGACCGGTGCCCGGATAAAGACCGCGATGCCGGAACTTTCCAGTTCGTTTGACAAACGACGTCATTAAGTCGCTTTGGGACGCTTCAAGACTCGACAACCCACGATATATCAAACAACCGCAGCTCGCAAATTGCTTCTCCTCTCCCCCCAACAACTCAGCTTTTCAAAGAATTGTTTGTTTTGCAAAACTTTTTTTTTTCCTGCTTCGATGTTTGCTTTGGAAGACGCAGTAATCATTTTCACGGCTTTCCACGTCCAAAGAGATAAAGAAGTCTTTGTTTACTGGGTGTTGAATTTTAAATGCGATCTATCGTTGCTTCACTAGAACACTTTCAAGTTTTTTTTTCCTCTCGTTGACATCTCCCATGTTCACCCGACCTAGCACCCGACGTCGCCACGGTTTTCCAATGTAAATATTTGAAGGAAGGGGAGCTTCTACAGATGACGGCTTTAAAATGGAACACTTCTCTTCTTCATGAGAAAGAACGAAATTTAAATTTTGCCTTCGAAAAAGAATGAGAACGAAAATGGAACTTTTTAATTAATGCTAGAAATGAATGGAAGAAAGGGAAAAATAGAATTTCATCAAATATTTAATCTATTGTCGATCTAATTAGCAGCATTCGCGTTTTATTTGCTTATAATCTTACAACTTATTACTTCTTGTATTCAAGATTGTTCTAGAAAGAAATATTACGGAATATCTTCTTAATAAGCAACAAAACTAAAAAAGCACGATTCCATTTTAAAAAGATATATTTTCGAATAATACAAATTTAGTTTAGCTTTTTCTGAAAATAATGAGTTTTGTCTTAAAATTTAATAAAAGAAATATTTGCTTAGTTGACTATATTCGAGCAGCTAATAAACTGGATTTGAATCACTATCTTAGATCATTCGCTTAATTTAGCAAATTTATCATTATTTCTACATATACTAACAAAGCTCTGTAGGAAAACAAAAAATAAACAGTAGGGTTATTTCTTACTTCTTTTAATTTTTGGACATTTTACATAAATTGATTGAGGCCTTGTAATTTAAACTTACCCAGTTTATTTTTGTAATTTGCTTCATTATTTGCGGTTATTGTCATTTCTATAGATTTATTCCTGGTGCTTGTTGTCGAAAAGCAAAATCACGTAATCTATGATGTCATAAATTCTTTCCTTCTGTTAACACTCAAAGGACAGATTTATGGATGGATGACTTTTCGCATTTAGTTAGAACATGGGTTCCCTAACTTTTTTTTTCTCGTGGACCACTTTCAAAGTTTTACTATTTTCGGTAGACCCCCTGCTGCTAACAAAAAATACCTAGGTACTAACAAAAATTACTTAAACAAAAAAGTACCTAGATACCTGAAGTCTAATCTTCCCTGGCTTTTTGTTCTTTATTTACTTTTTTTTTGAAGCTTAGAATAATCCCTAGTATTTATATAATATTTACTACATAACTACCTACTACACTCAAGTAGTAAAACAAATATAATATGTTTGATAAATTACAATATACAATAAAAATATGTATAACAAATAGGCAGATACTTATTTTTTCCGGCACTGCAAACACTGACATCGATTCACTCACAGTCACACTTTATGTTTAAAATCCCGGAAACAAATGAATAACGTTTTGTTCTTGGCATTCGTATTTATACTAATGTAGATTGCAAGCACAGCGCAAGTCGCATTTCATCCCTTTGCAGGTCTAAACAAGCATCCCGGACGAACGGGCGCACGGGCGGCACTTTGCAAGTCTCGACATGTGGTGTACACTTAAACTATAATCTATTGTTCGATTCAATTCTGTGTTTCAACTGAGTCTCGAATATTTTTGAGTACCTACCTAGTGAAGGATGCTACCTGCCTACATTGATAGGTAAATCCAAGCCGAAATTTTTGTTCTTTGTTATGAATACCAGAAAAATTTTCGTGGACCCCCACTTACAACCTGTGAACCACTGTTTTCTTTTCACGTCTATGTGAACCCCAGTGTGGTCTCCCATGGACCCCTGGGGGTTCACCTGGACCACTTTGGGAACCTATGAGTTCGAACCTGACACTAGCTTTTAATCTTTGGAACAATCATAAGCGTATTGAAACGTTCTACAGGACGATTGACAGTCACACATCAAAATATAAACAAACTATCAATTTTAATATTTCTTTCATAAAATTATTATATAAATTTTGATTTTGATGTCTCACTGGCTTATAAAAAATATTTTGAAAACAAGAGTGATTCCCCGAACAATAAAGGGATAAAATTGCTATAATTTCAACCAAGCTCATAATCATTTAATTTAAATGCAAAGCAAAAACAATGAAGAAATTCATTGGAAAGAGCGAAGTAATGCTTCGCTCTTTCCAATGGATTTTCTTAAGATCTTTTTTAAATAATACTTAAAAAAGATCTCAAAGTTCAATATGAGGGTTTTATGCTCAAATGAACATAGCAGTTTTTTTGCTAAACTATGCAAAATTCGCCAAAGTATTTTCCTAAGTATAGCCATTGTAATTCATGGATATTTTGGACATTTCATGATTTTACTAGGTTAACAGAGAAAGCACTGCCAAGAATTCGAGAATGGTCACTTTTTACTTCTCTAAATTCAGATTCTACAATAATGCAACACAAATTTAATAGATTGTTCTTTGTTGATCAATACATTTTTTACCCTTTTTTCTCGTCCATTTCATATGTTGATTTTAATGAGCACTTTATTGTTTAATATATTTACAAAGCATTTTCGATTACTTGGCTAGTAATTTTTTAACATCTCCAAATAGGGTTTTAAAGTTTTCTGAAATTCAATGCCTTTGTGTATGAAAAATTAAAAAAACATTGAACAATGCTCATTAAAACATAAATGTTGTTGTTACTTATGACACTTGGACAAGTTTAACTCGCTATACCGTTGGCTAGGCGCGAATTTAAGTCAGTACTGTGTGTCGTTCGTTTAACCAAAGCACCACGAAGGTGAAAGTACGTCTTTGCTCTGAACACCTCCGATAGATGACGCCAGCTGAGGATTCACTTCCTCAATTTTGACATAGATTTGGAGGGAAAGAAAATTTCTCCAGGCTATTATACCATTGGTAACTACTCAATGACCAACCACAGGACTTTCGATTCCCACAGATTAACGAGCATATATAGCGCATGTACTCGGTGGGTCTTTTGCGACATTGTGAACTCTATACTTCGGGACAAAAGGACGATGCTCCAACCATTAGTCTTCCCCAACCCCTACATAAATGTAACACAATAAGCAATTTGTAAGAAAAAATAATTAAGTTATCTAAGCATTCAAACATACTGTTTTACAATATACAATACAAGTTTTTTTTTTAAAAAAAAAGAAATGCTATATAATTTTTTAAATTTTTCAAAGATATTTTTAAAGTTTCTAGTATTTCCAGTAAATTGGCTTCTTTCATAAAATTAAACAACTCTTAGACTCTTCCGTATCAAACAATCATATTTACTCTTTTGAAAAAATGGCATATCCTTTTCCTTCTTTAGAAAAATTTTACACGATTTTTATTCTATATAAAGTAAAATTCCAGCACCAAAAAAATATTTGTCACGAAAAAGAAATGTACTTCAACCATTTTAATTTTAATTTTTATTAATTTTTTAAAAATTTTTTGTTGCTTTATCTATTTATTTATTTTTGATTATACTGTTGGGGTGACGTTTGTCATATTTATTCATGAAATTTTAAAAATATGATAATATATGATGTTTTCATTTCTTAAAATCGCTCCAAAACAACTAATGAATTTACTTGGTAGTCCTTTTATTAATAAATGAAATAAAATCTGATGTAAAAACTGAAATATAAGAATTCTTCTTTTAACTATACAATAAAATTTATTTAGTCTGCAAAATAAATAATCTTCAGCAATATTTGTGTTTGGTATTCTGAACTTCATTTTTTAAAGGGATTCATATATAGCTATTCTCATAACAGCATTTTTAAGTTTGGTTTTCACTTGATAAACTTTTCTAAATTATATTTTAATTAAAAAGCTAATTAAAGCTCGTTTTCAATTACACTCGATTTAAAATATAATCAAAAATTTCATTTTTTAATTTTATTTTAATTAAAAAAAGAGTGAATCTCATGTTGACATTTTTCATATCATTCTATGCAAAGGTTATATTAAATATCAAAGTGTTCATTTGTAGGTGAGATTCTTTTTTTGAGATTTTTCTGTGTCTATTGCAATAACAAATGTTAAATAAAATCAACTAATGAGAAATATTTTTTCACAAGTGTATTTATTTCAAATTTACAGAAATAACTTTAAATATGTACTTGAAATATTTCTGATAATCTTGATAATATTTTTGGAATTTGAAAAAATTTCCCTCTCTTTTATTTATTAACACATGGTAAAAAAAATATTATAATCTTTTTCATTGCTAATTGAAAAAATGTAAAGCAATTTAAAACATAATTGCTTGATTTTTTAATTAATTAACAATTTATACTAATTTTTATTTAATTATTAATTTATAATATTTTAATGAATAATTTATATTAAACGTTTTATTAATAGTAAAATATCTCTATGGTAAATAACGGCACCAAGAATGAATTGATGAAAAATTTAAAGTGAGATCAAAACTTTCCTAATGCCTACTAGAGGAAGCTTCAAATTTTCGTGATAAGTAAACACAAATTTTGAAAGATGTCAAAGCTATTGTTTTATTTTACTATACACTATAGAGCAACTGAATTAAGGACAGTAAGCATTATGCGAATTTTGAGTTGTGTGCAAACCCGAAAATGACATCATCACCCATTTGACAAAATAAGGAGTACTGTTTACGGTATCAGAGTTATAGTCAAAAGCAAAATTAATAAAATTATTGATCTAAGATAGAAAATAAATCCTCTTGTAGACGAAGAGATCTTCCATTTTCAAGTAGTATACATATTCTTATACTTAAACACCATTTTGTCAAAGCTGTACTGGGCGTAAGCTGTCAAAGCTGTAAAAGCATCCTTAACAAGATCAACGACTGTGAACAACATTGTGGGGCTGAACTAATGTCGTTGACGTTTCTTCTTCTTCTTTCTTATCTTCTGGTCGGAATCAGACCAGGTCCATGACACCCTTCGCTATCAAAGAATCGAGGACAGCTCCAGGGCTGTATAAAAGTTCACGCTTTGAAAAGCCAATGCAGTGCAGTAGGTATTTGGGACTGGTTTCGTTAGTATTGCACGAAGTGCAAGTGGGAAAGACTTGTTTGCCCTTGGAGAACCGTAGAGTCCGAAGATGGCCGGATCTGAGTCTGGACAATGCTGTCTGATCACGTCTTTCACCGTCGAAACTCAAAGATCTCCCAGGATCAGAGCCACAGTACCAACGTCGACGTTTAACTTGTGTTATGACTGTGAGCAGATTATCCATAATGCAACAGGTCACCTTTTTACCATTGGTGCACAGAAACGTGTAATCAGGCACTCCTTACAAAACAATTTCCTCTCCACTGACATTGATCACAATGAAATCGCTTAGTCTCTATGTACCATAGAATAGCTCTAGACAAGTAGTCTAGTTAATGGCGGTTGCTATAGTAATAGGAACTGTCCATTTCAGATAAGAGTTTTATAGATAGGCGGTATTTTATGATAGTACTTCATGTATTCTCAAGCCAAATTGGTACTTTTTTGTGTCTCCTCCTGACGAAAATGGAATGTGTCTTGTTTCCACAGCAACAGACAAGCACAAATTAGTGTGAGATATTTTCGTATTAAACAATAGATCTGACTAACATTTTATTTTTAAATACTTGAGGCACCGTCATCAGCACACCATATCTTGTCAAACTACATATTATGTCCCTTCCAAGTTCAGGCTCATGCACAATCTTCATAACACCTAGTTTATCTCTAACTTAATTGTTCTTCTGTGTACTACAAAAGAAGAATATTTTGAAACAATGAATGTTTTTGTTCTTAGCATTAAATGAATAACAATAATACAAATATTAACAAATATGAAACATAACATTTAATTTAAGTAGTACTACAGAATATATAATTCTTTGTATTTAATTTGTAATACTTTTATAAAATTTCTAATATTGGAATTTGAAGGAGATAAAACAATTTTATTTTTATAAAAGTATGAAAAGTCAGTATGAAAGTATGAAAGAATGAAAATGTCGAAAAAAGGAAAAAGAAAAAATCAACTAAATATTTATTTTATATGATCAAAATATTTAGTTTATATATTTTGATCACCTTCCTTCGGCAGTTATCAGATAAGGTTACAATAAACTTATCAGCATAAAAGGTTGTAGGAGAAAATATTTACCATATTGTTTTCCATTGGTATTATTCCATCTTATGAAATAAGAAAAAAATTTTCATATAATTATATGTAATTAATTACATACATAATCTATTTACTGGAAGACAAGGAGTTGCAATTGTGTGCAGCTGCATGAACAATTTTATAATAAATGATAGAAAGCTAAGCAATACTTTACCTAGTTAATCTGTTCAACATAGGTGCAACCTTTTTCTATAGCCCACAATTTTTTTAAAAATTTTTACTTTAAAAAAGCTGCATTTAAGTTCTAATAGAATTAAAAAACATATTATAGTAAGGGGATACTTACAAGAACATTCCACACATTCGAATTATTCATATTTTTGTGGTATAGAATTATATATCTATATTTTTATCGGACAGAGAGAAGTTAAATGCAATTAGTGTGATTATTTAAGTGTTATAAAGTCAACTCGTTGACTCTTAACTTTTTATTACATTTAAATCACGAGAAATTGAGTAATGTAGCATTCTCATTCATACATACAAATAAAATTTACCAAATAAACGAATCGGTAACAGATGCGAATTTTTACAGTTTAAAAAGGTTTCTTTTAAATTTGAATAAATTTAAAAATTTTATACAGATGAAAATTTAATCTGCAATCTATAAAATGTTTCCGTAATTACTTTTCATTTTTGCTGTTAAGAATTTTACTGTATTAAGCTACAACCAGAATGTAAAATCAATATATAATTACAATTAATGTAAAAGAATTGAAGCAACACACTTAACATTTTCCAAACCAACCAGTTGAAAGCTTACACGAACTTCTACTGCAGTACACACCCATTGTAAATTAAAAACTCTCTGGCGTGCCAACACTCGAAAACAGTTGCGTCTTTTACAGGGAGTCATGAATATTTATAAAGCGAGTCCCAACCGTCCACCAACATCCTTTCGCCATTAATTCAATGAACATCCCGTCCCTCCCCTTTGCTAAAAGCTCTTCCCACTAAGACGAATACTTAGGAATAACATCCCTCTGACTTAACGGTGCATTTCGAAAAGCAATTTGCTCCTAAGCCCTTAAAGGGGTGCAAAGCAATGTCGCCAACCATGTACACTTTGTCCAGTGAATCTGCAAAGCCTTATAACCTCTTTGTAAGGGATGTTATTGTTCCAGGATAACAGCGTTCTGTAATTCTGAGCTTGTTATTCGGCTTAAAGCTGGTGGACCGCAGCGGTTAAGGAACAGTTTAAATGGCGAGAACTGAGTTTCCGTTCAATGAATTCACGATAAAAATTGATATTTAAAAGAAGAGAATCGAGTCAGAGAATGGATCGTTTAATTTATTTAGATTTCATTTTGTATATATGATTGCGCATTGTCATATACTATAATTGACTTATCAAATAAGATGTTCAGTTCATACAACTGTATTTTGAAACCTCGATTTTACATAATTACTTTCTGTTCAAAAGCCAAATGAGAATAAAAATGCCAATATAAGAGATTTGATATAATTATCTTCGGTATTATTAACATTTACATTTTAAAGAGTATTTGATGTAATTTTTTAATCATTAAGAATTGATCAAATTTAAAAAATATAATTGGCTGATTGTTCGATTATATTTATATATTTATATTTGAACATCCTTTTTCTGTTCTTGTTTGTAAATATATTTCTTGTTTCAAATATATTGCTGCATAAGTTGCTCGTTGAAGTGCATTTTATGAAAGATTAAAATTTCTTAACAGTTCAAGAAACTACATTAAAATTGTTCTCTGATTTTTCTTCTTGTGGTAGAGCATTAAAGACTTACATATAAGTAATATGTAAATGTAAATTAATTGATATAAAATGTTAAATTCAACCTATTAAATACGATACTAAATTTACGAATATAAATAACAGAACGATATTTATTGGACACATACATAATAGTGGAAAGAACAAGTGATTAGATTTACAGGACATTAGAATGTATAGATCTTGGAGAAATCAGTATCCAGAGCAGCCACCTCGCCGTAATAACAGTATTTATCCGCCTAGGCATGGAGTCAAACAGAGATTGTATGGCATGTACGTATCCTCAGTCCATGCAGCTTCAACACCATGCCAGTTCATTGACAGTAGTGGATGGTGAGTGATGGCTGCCAATCGCTCGGCAACGATTGACCACACGTTCTCAATTGGTGACAGATCAGGAGAACGTGCTGGCCAGGGTAACAATGAACCTGTTCTGTATCAAGGAAGTTCAGAACAGTACGGGCAACATGTGGTCATGCATTATCCTGTTGATACAGCATTAGGGAGGCCTCGAAGATAGGCAGAGCCACGGGCCTTAACACATCGGAAATGTAACGCTGTTCAAAGTGCTGGTAATGTGTGAACAAGAGGTGACTGAGACGCGCATTCAAAGGCAACAACCATACCATCACTGCAGCAGATGGGCCAGTATGCCGATGTCCAATGCAGCTGGCAATGCGCATTCTCCACGATGCACACGGATTCGGCCATCATGGTCCTGTATACAGAACCGAGATTCATCTTGTAAAGATGATGTGATGCCATTCCCGCGTCCAGGTTCGTCGCTGATCACACCATTGAAGGCGCTGCTGTCTGTGACGCAATGGTAGCCGAAAAAATGTTAATTTAATAAAAATTAGCTATACGTTTTACATTTTAATAAAAATGATTATTATTCAAACAATTTAATATATATATATATATATATATATATATATATATATATATATATATATATATATATATATATATATATATATATATATATATATATATATATATATATATATATATATATATATATATTAAATTGTTTGAATAGTAATTTCATTTTTTATTAAAATGCAAAACGTATAGCTAATTTTTATTAAATTGTATATTTTTTTAGTCCAATACTTTTTACCATTTTTCTGATAGTAGCATGACACCACAATCATAAAATGGATAGTTTTTACAAGCAAAAAACTGATTACAAACAAAATTACTTTCCGAACAACTCAATATATCGAAGCCCGGTGGCCTACTGGTAGCGCTTCAGGCTTCCAAGTCACTGTTCCGAGGTTCAATACTTGGCTAGGCACGTTCGATTTACCCTTTCATTCCTTCAGTGGGTCGGAAAAAAACTAAGAATCAACGAGCATGCTTGGGAACTAAACACTTTGGGTTTTGTGTTAGAGTGATCACTCAAACTTATGCTTCGCACTCCAGAGCCTTCCTGTAAGAAAATAAATATTAGCAATTCAGCCTTTGGCTCTGAGGTGATGCCCCTCTCCATGTTAGACAAAGATTAAATGATAGATTGTAGGGTGCAATTTCAGGTACATATTTTTACCTATAAAAATTGCTAAGGGCTGTCAACTTATTGGTTACTTTAAACCAGGCTCATGTGGGGAAGTTAGTGGACAAGCTTGCACCTTCCTTTTTCTGCAATTTATACTACTTAACAATAGGTGAATTTTTCCATCACAAGAAGTGAACTCATTCTTAACAATCCACTTCGGTAAATTTCAAAATAAGAACGCGAAGAACTTTTCAAATTATCATATAATAAATATTGTACAAGTATATCCCATTGTCTCTGAAACATGATAAAATACCATAAAACACCATTTTTAATGGACGAGTTTTTTCGAGTTTGGATCTAAATTGTTGGTGAATTGTATGTTTTCTTTTTAAAGTAAATAGT
Organism: Latrodectus hesperus; assembly: GCA_037975125.1. Classification (NCBI taxonomy): domain Eukaryota; kingdom Metazoa; phylum Arthropoda; class Arachnida; order Araneae; family Theridiidae; genus Latrodectus; species Latrodectus hesperus. The sequence goes on along the minus strand of CM075851.1, from coordinate 6,365,118 downwards.
GTTAATTTAATATTTCGAAGAACTACTTTTGACAAGGAATCTGTTAAAAATAAATTCATTTTAGTGTATAATTCTTAACGGAATATGATACATTGCTTTTGGAAATATAAAATTCTGAATCACCAAAAGAGATTTTTTTTTCTATAAAAAGATCACAAAGTACGAGCTACATAACCTCTTAAAAAATCTTTAGCAAAACAAAAAAGCCTTCTTTTCGATTTCTGAACAAACTTTTTAACTTTAGCTTGTTTAATCCCTTCACTCAATATAATACAGATCCATCAGATATAGTTAACTCAAAATCATTAAATATCCGAAATTAAATCCTTCTCAAAGTTGTTCAGACATCACCATCCATTGTGTTCTCATACGAACTGTAAAGGAAAAGGGAAAAAAAAGAGGGATTTTTAGCTCTCCTCTTATTAGCTTTAACAGATGATCAGTTTAGCCCGTCCTATCACGTTCGAGTAAAGTAATAAATCCAATTACTGTTTCTAGATGCCACTGTTATTTTTTACTTTATGATACGGAGAGGAGAAAACAAAACGCAAAAATTTGTTGTGCTCGCATTCTTTTCTGCCAATAATCAAAAAAGAGGGGGAAAAAAACCTTCTCTTCAATTTGTGCCGCCCGGAACGTCAGATCCTCTTACGGATCTCAAAATTTTTAGACGGATAAAAACGGAGCGACAGATAGTGTTCCAAATTTGTTGCGGCAAGCTCTCTCCCTACCCCTTTGTCTTCCCCTCATCGGTTGATTTCATTAGCGTAGGGAAAAATCGCATCAAGAGAAGGTGTAAGATAAAGGGGAGAAAAGGGAATTTGTGGGGAAATTATATCTGACGTAAAGAACTATTGAAGAGGCTGATTGAGGAGTTTTCTTTTTAGTGCAGAGCTTGTAATTTCCTTTTGTTTTAAAATAGAACCCTCTTACGAATGAACTAATAGTGCTGTTCTTTAAAGAATTTTTTTCTTCTATAGTGAAACTGGAAAGGTGAAATTGTTTTCCCTTGTCAAAAATCAGTTGTGATTAGAAAATTGCTTTAAGAATAATTTGGCACACGAGAGCTGATTCAACCCCATGAGCTATAATTTTAAAATCAATTCCTAAACATAACAAATGAGTTAACAGTTTAGGAAAAACTCTGCTTTTCTGTTCAACAAATTGTGAGCCCAGTTTCTACTTCAAAAATGGATGATATTTTGACACCGCGTAGTAAACAACTTAACAACTTAAGGCTGCTGTAAGACATTTTAATATCCACACGCAAATTGCATTCTGGGTAGACTTTTAAATCATGGGGTTGAATTTACGCGTCGTAAGGGAAGAAACCCTAAAGCATTCACTTATTCATCACCAACAAACCTGCATGTAGAAGGTAAAGATTCCTCTCCTATTGTTCAGCAGGCACTGGAATCGAACTTGGGACTTCAGAACGGATGTTTTGACAGTGTGTTGTAAACTGTTTGACAACCTAATTCTGTTGAAATGCATTTTAATGACTACTGCGTAAAATGCATTACAACAGAATTAATTAGACTATTGGACAGTTCACAACAGGAGTGCGGGAGGACTTTTTAAGACAGAGGGCCGCATTCACGTGTTGCTAGGGAGGAAGCCCGGAAAATTATTAAGACCTCCTCCTGATAGACATGGATGTAGAAGATAGAAGTGCAACATACTTCTTGCATTATTCAACACTAGTTGATATCGAGCTAGGAACCTATTTTTCAGAAGGGCGTGGTCCTACTATTCGGGGCGATAAGCCTTAAGTTTCTGCCGCAGTTGAGGAAGGACAGACAGACAGAAAACGAGAAGAAGAGGCCCTGTTTTATTCCTATTGGCTATCAGGTTGTGCCTCTACTTCAGTCTAGACTGTCGGACACCCTGCACGGAGTTCCAGGTGTCCGTAATCCGGGAGCGTGAGTCTTAAGAGGCTCTCCAGAACGCACGACACATTTTTGAGAGACGAATGCTTTACAAAGGTGGGGCTTTCAAGTCTACAGTGATCTACGCAGTGGACCACTGTCTCACAGTTCGGAATACAAATTTAAAATAACAGAATTAATGGGATAGGATCAAGTGAAATAGGAAAATAAATGTTAACAGTATCTAAATAAATTTAAGTAAGGATGGCTGAAATATTTACATATTTACGAACAGAAATTGATTATAGTTAATGTAATTTAGATGTTTATAGGAATAAAATGCAATTAGTTCTTTACATGTCTTGAAATTTAGATGTGTACTAAGTGCTAGTAATTTTGAAAATTGAAAAACTGGTGATTAGTTTATTTGTTACTTGAATTGAAGAATTTAGTTAATTTTCGAGATCTGTTGACTCTGCTTCTGAGTTATTAGATTCCTGTTGGTGGACAGCCAAGTCTTTACACATTGGGAGTCCTTTTTCATGGAGGAAAATAATTAGTTGTACTGATTTTTGTGTTCTGAACTTGTTCGTTGTGCAGAATTTTAGGAACTGGTAGTTGGTTTGAATAGATGATGTTTTGATATGTAGATCTTTGGTTTGAGGACATTCTGTGATATAATGCAGTAGTGTACCAATTTGGCCACAGATGCAAGATGGAGATCCGGATTTGTTAATTCTGTGGAAGTATCTGGGGCAGGGCGCATGGTTTGTTAAGATGCAATTTAAATAGGAATTGGAATATAGCACATCTGATGAAACTTTTTGCATTAGTCTTCTTGTATGGTGACCATTTGGCGAGTGTTGAGGAAGGACAGTGTATGTTAGTAATGATAATTTTAAATTGCTTGTAATTGTCTAAATCTACTTTAAATCGTAATTCTTTTTCGAAATTTTATGTGACGAAAGAGGACAGACAAATTGAAATTATTAAAAACTAGCATTGAGGTTAAATCAGAATATTGAATACTCAACCAGAAGATCAGTTAACTAATAATTCAATCCCTTGTCTCGCTAAATAACAGTTTAAATAGTTGCTTTGCATATATTAGTGTTAATTGTATCCAATTTATTACTTTTTCCTCTTGTTGATTCTTTATTTTTGCAAGTTCAAGAGACATCTCTCCATAAACACTCAAAATAACTCTGAATTGAAATGTTATCTCTTACAAGAGTTATATAAGCTGATCGTCAATTATTAAACTTAAGAAAAATACAGGAAAGGAGAGAAGTATTTAAATTTATTATTATGTATAGTTGCCACTCTGTGTAAAAATGTGACAAAGTACTACTTTGTGCAGTGCTGAGCACAGTATCATTCCGCAAATTTGTGCTATTAAAAACACAAAAAATTCCAGAAACATTTAACCTAATTAAAAAATGTGGAGTTATAAGGAAAGTTTCAAACAGCATCACTATATCCACTGGATAATATTGGAATGATGTCCAAAAGACATGACTTGTCATTCATGGCACATTATCTTATGATTGCTTTCACCAATATCATGTCCAGACTGTATGACACCTATTTCTGCGTCCGTTGTACTGTAACATTGCTTTTTCTGTGAGAGTTTAGGATTTTTGACTGATAGTTCTGATAGAATGTCAACACTAGATCCCATTACCTTGTAATATGCTATCAAATCCTTAGACAACAAACTTCAAAAGTCCACTCTACAACCTCTAAGGAAGAACCTGGAACCAAATCAGCAGAATCCAAAAACTTATAGTGTAGCGGTAAAATCTCAGCCCTGCCTAATAATAAAAAGAGATCCAGCAGACAATATCGGACAAACACTACGACAAATTGAAAGTGATGTCCGACCTAAAGGTATTTACATGAGAAAAACCCATGTCGAAATCCAATGCAGGAACCATAAGGACATAACACAGCTATCAACAATTCTTAACAATAAAAAAATTACGGCGGTCCCAAAGGAAATACCAAAAATACGGGTAATTCTTCTTAACACTGCAGAAACCACCACTGATGAATCAATCCTCAACGCGATTCAGGAAGACTTAAGTCTGAAAAATTCACAGGATATTAGGATTCTCCAAACTAGGAAAACTCTAAGTAAATTCAACTTGTGGAACTGGATCTTTGAACTACCAAAACCATTAGGGCTAAAGCTCCTCAAAAATCGCTTCATTTTCCTAGGTTTGGGAAGATTCAGAATCGACCGCTTTTTGACAGTACGTAGATGCCAAAACTGCCAGTCTTTCCACCACACAACTACCAACTGCAGGAATGCCAAGTATTGTGGAAAATGCGGAGGTGAACACATGACAGATGAATGCACCGAATTTAAATCCTTTTGCATTAACTGTTTTGAGAATAATAAAAAAGGATGTCAGTACCCTACTAATCACCCCGCATATGATTTCAACTGCCCATCATATAACAACTTTACCAACGAACAGCTAGAAAAACCAAAAAGAACAAACTACAAGCAAACTACTTACCGTAGCTCCACTAATCGATACATAACTGATCAGCCAATTATTGAAACTAAAATGCCCACTCATAACAGCAACGATACCTCAATTACCAGTAATCACAACTTAAACAGTGCACCATCTATACCAATTGTTCAGCACCCAACTGATAAAAATTTAACTAATTTAACCTGCAACAATATAACTTGTCTCCAAGCTAACTTACAACGCAGCAGATCGGCAATTGCCCAATTTTCACAATACATAGCCACCAACAACATCGATATTAGTTTTATACAAGAACCATATGCATTGAAAGGAAGCATCAGGGGAATTCCTCTTAGATGGAAAGTTTTTCATGCAATGGGGCCGGACAACCCACGAGCGGCCATCATTGTCAATGCACCCTTTAATCCCACAATTATTCAATCAACAAGAGATCTTGTTGTGATTCAGCTGAATCTGCAACCACGTCCTTTACTTCTTGCCAGCCTGTATGCCTCACCCTATGAAAGGATTGAAACTGCTCTTCACCAGTTACATAACATCTTAGTAAGCTATCCGGGAATGCCAATAATTATTGGAGGAGACTTTAATGCGCATAACATACTGTGGGGCTACACTTCTAATGACCATAGAGGACTCCTCTTAGAAGACTTCATTCCACAGCACCATCTCTCTATCGCTAACGACCAGGGCTGCCCACCAACATTCGAAGGCCCTGTTGGAATCGGATGGCCAGACTTGACCATAGTTAACGATTTTGCCTCCAGCCTAATAGATCAGTGGGCAGTGACTGACGATGTTACATGCTCTGACCATAAATACATAACATTTCGCATCTCTTCGAAATCTATCATCACTTTTAATAGACGTTACAAAACCTACAAAGGTCAACACAAGTTTATTCAAAAAATCAAGCCCAAGCTGAATCAACTTAAAATAGAACTTCAACGTGTCAATACACCCAACGAACTAGAACAAATAACTATCCAACTCCTGGATGTTATAAAATCAACGTCAGAAGAGGTCTTCAGTATCCGAAATCCAGTTCAGAAAACGAACCTGTCTTGGTGGACAACCAGCCTGAGGAGTCAAAAGCAAAAAACAAGGGCTATGCGAAGATTAATGAAAAATGCACCTACACCAGCCATTAGAGATCAGCTACATCTTAAGTATAAGCAACATCTGGCCATCTATAAAAGATCAATTTTAGAAGCAAAATTGCAGAGCTGGTCACGGTTCTGCACAACGAACAATAAAGAACATGGTATTATTAAACGAATTGTTACCAACAAAACTTTCCAGCCCACACAGTTTCAGACTCTCACGACTACAACCAATACTACTCAGACTACCACCACCATACTTCAGGACCTTTTGAAAGCTACCTTTCCAGCAGATGACATTGCAACTGACAATCAACACCACCGCAGAATTAGAAGTCTATCCCTAAATCCCACAACCATAATGGACCCACCCTTTGCATTCAATGAACTAGTTTATTATCAAGAATCTTGTCAATTCAAAAGCTCCCGGCCTAGATGGGATAGACAATGTGATTGTCAAGCTGCTCTTTCGAGCAAATGCAACTTTCCTCCTGCAATATTTTACTCTTTGCCTTACGCTTAAAACTTTCCCCAAACCATTCAAACAGGGCCAAGGTTATTTATTTTCTTAAGAAGAATAAAAACCCTAGTCTCCCGACCTCCTATCGGCACAATCTGATTATTATCAGCCCTTGGGAAGGTTTTGGAGAGATTGACCATAGGAAGGCTCAAGCTATCACTTCGCATAAAACAAAATTCCTTAGATTAATCACGACTAGGGCGATCGCCCACGGTTGGATCTGTTAGGTGCGCCACCATTCCTGTCGATGTTGATATCTATCTTCTAACGAATTATTAACTTCATCCTGGCCAGAACATACTAAAGTAATTGCCTTTGCCGACGACACATTATTAGTAGCTGAAGGTGATACAAAAGGTCACGCCGTAATGAATCTTTTGCAACATTTTCAAATTACTGTACTCTACTCATCTAAATCATAAATCCTTGCACCAGAAAAGAAAACATTTAAAATCAAATCCCAGAATAACCTTAGAAAATAATAGCCTAAAGCATACTAAAACACTAAAATATCTCGGAGTAACAATAGATTGCAAAATGTCCTTCCTACAACATATCAGGCAGTTAAAGACAAAGATGATACCAATAGTTCAGCGTTTCCGCTCCATGATCGCAAGAGATTGGGGCATTAAAAGTAAAATTACTAAAGCAATTTATCTTTCTGTCATGGAGAAAATGGTTACTTATGGCTCATCCTTGTGGATTCTACCCATGACGGTTAGGAAGCAGCGGCAATTAGACAGCCTACAACGCTACTTTACATTATTAATCACGAGAAGCTTCAGAACCACGTCCACAATTGCCCTCAACACACTGGCAGGCCTGCCACCACTTCATCTTACTTGCATCCAGCTAGCGCACAAAACTAGGGTACTGCAACTGCAGGAAACTACTGTGCTGGGAGACCAAACCCTCAGTGCGTCTGACTATGAATATCCTGTACATAAAGACTGTGTCCATCCATCGTTAAGACTTAAGGGGATACACATCCACAATCTGCCCTCCAAACCCTCCTCGCCAGCAAAAGATCAAATCCAATTGATCACACCTTACAATATCTATACGGATGGATCACATATTGACGGTAAAACAGGTGCAGCCCTAATAATTTATCATAAAGGCAAACAACTTCAAGAACACAAAATTAAGCTGAGGAATAAGAACTCAGTCTTTCAAGCAGAGGCCATAGCCATTTTTGAAGCTATCAACATCATTGATGCACAAGGCCTCAGATCTGTAACCATTTGGTCTGATAGCTCATCAACTTTGCATGCGTTACTTAACCCACTTCACACATCACCAATAATACATGCCATACAGGAAAAACTAGCAGCTGCAACTTCTCACATCAATCTAAGCTGGATTAAAGCGCATCAAGGTGATGTTGGAAATGAGTGCGCAGACATCGCTGCAAAGGAAGCCACAAAAATTGATGAATCCAAAGCATTAGTGATTCCATACCCAAGATCTTCACTTATCAAACAACTGAAGCATTTCACACTTCAAAAATGGCAGTCTCTGTGGGACAGTGCAACAACAGGTCGAATAACCAAACATCTACTCTCAGAAGTCTCTAGCAAGCTAACGTATGATAATCCATACCTCAACCAGCTGCTAACATTTCACGGTCCATTTCCACAGTACTTCCAAAGATTCGGAAAGGCAGTTTCATCTACCTGTATCTGTGGAGCCCAAGGAGATCCTTTCCACTATGTCCTAGAGTGCCCAGAGACTGAGAATTACCACCTAAAGAAGAACTCCCAACAGACCAACATAGAGTTCCTGAAATTTTGCTTGAAAGATCGTCACCGCAGATTACTCCTCTCAAAGCTAATGATTCATCTCAACAAACGAGGATTAGGACTTTGTCAGGATTTAGGCCACGATTCCACAGACGATATAGAAGATTCTACAGACGAATCAGAAAACTATTCTTAGTTAAGTTTCTTCCACAATTAATAATTGTGTCTAAATTTTTTATATGAGCTTAATGAAATTTATGAACTGTATGTCCCGAATTGTTTGGACTTTTCGAACATTATGAGCCCGCTTTTGAACCTTAAAAACTTTTTGAATCCTATTCCCTTTTAGTACCTTAGAAACTTTTTAAATAATTTATTTGGAATTATTTAAAAATTATTAAAAAATGCTTTTAAAAGCTAAGGTGCTTATTAAACTTGTATAAGCTGCCTGCCTGTATATAGTTATCAACTTTCATATCATGCCATTTTTTTTCCTTTTCATAATTAAGTGTTTATACTATTTATAATCTTGCTTTCAATGTATATAATGTTTTTATTGCCATAATTACCCTAGAAATTGTTAACTGTCTTTTCATTGATTGAAAATTGTTTCTCCATTGTTTGTTGTATATGTCATGTTTTATTTTATTTTAAACTCAGAGAAAATATTGAATGCTATTGCCTGATGTTCAACAGGGCTTAAAGCCCCTTAAAATGTTTTGTAACTTCTTGCTACTAATTTGTAAGCACAATTTCTTTGCCTTGTTAAATGCCACGATGGTGGCGCCCTCACGGACCTCGTAGAGGTGTGGAGCATACTAGGTGTTGGGGAGACGGCACCCGTTAACCTAAAGGTACAGTCCGGGGTCTCCCCACACAGTTATGTATGTATGTATGTACCTTGTAATATGGATTATCTGAGATGACCCATTTCTTTTTGAAATGTGTTCAATTACATATGTGAGACGACATATTTCTTTGTGGAATCTATTATTTGAGACCTCTATTTATTATCTGATATGGCATATTTCCTTTTATTATGTGTCAAATTATTTATGCAATCTGTCCATCCCTAAATCCAGCTCTGAGGTTAAAATAGAATTGATTAACTCCTCAGTTGGTGATGATTTAATCAGCTGTTTTGCCAAATAATAATTAAAATAGTTGTTTTCCATATATTATTGTTAATTGCACATTGTTTTCCAGTAGATGAGTAATTATCGGTATTATTAATACACGATGCGTATATAAACTTGCATTGCAAACGCAAGTAATTAATTACCTACTTATTGAAATATTCTATTATCTATCTACAAAATAATCAAGAATGCTCTTGCCATTTTTAAAGACCCAAAAGAAAAAGACCTGCAGGAAGTGTAGCTTGTTGTTGGTTCTCGAAGTTATCGCCATCAACATTCAACACCTTCTGCCAACGTGTTTCTAGCTGTGCCATCTCGGGGGGTTTGGGACACAAAGAAACCTTGAGTGCTTTGCGTTAGACTTCTTCATTGGTGAAGGATTTTCCACAGGTGAATGTCCAGGGAATGAAACTTGGTAATCTAATGGTGCGAGGTCAGGTGAGTAAGGTAGATGGCAAAAAGTCTCCCAAGGTATTCTCTATATGTTATTCTTGACCACAAAAGAGACATGGGGCCTTGCGTTGGCGGCCTAGAACAGTACAACCTTGATATTAAAAAAAGATTATTCCTTCTGTTCCAATGCCTGATGTTCCAATTGCGACGAGAACAGATCCGCAGTGACCATTTCACTCGTTGGAAGCAGCTCAAAGCGAACAACTTGATGACTAATCCACTAGACGCCAGCTCCATCACAGATGGACAAATCTCTAGACCTGAATAATGAAATCAATGCCTTGCTGTACGTATATTCACAGCACTATTCCCAAACGCTTGACATATTCGGCGACTTGATGAAGCAGCTGATAAGCCCACTTTGAAGTCGTAAAGGAAACAACACTGAACGATCTCCTTCGACACGTCTATTTCCCTTTTGTGTACGAATTACGATTGATGAACATTTGCCTGTGGATCTGCTTTTATAAAGACTGATATTCCTATTCTGAACTCACCTGTGTTTCAACCACGTTATACGCTAATATGCATAATTATTCTCACCTCATTCGATGGCAACACGAAAACGACAAGAACTCTCTTGTTTACCTTATATTTTAAGTTTCAAGAGAGTACCACTCAGACTTTTAAATAACCTTTTTAGTATTTACAAATATATATTATTTAGTTTTTAAAAAGAAATAAATAATGAAAAAATCCATTGAATTAAAGAAAAACACAAGAAAAAATATGAAAATTATCACAGGTCTAAAATCTAGCAGAGTTGGTCAACTAATAGTTTTTAATTATGAGAGTTACAGTTCTGTATATGTGAAGAGTATTTGCATAAAAGCTATTTGAAATCTACTGATGGAACATAATCGAAATTTTGAAAATAACCATCCTAACACGATATTCATTTTAAATTTTGAGTAGATACTTGCGACAAATAAGAAATATCGAACATTAAGGTTTTGGAAGCTGTAATTTTCTCACAGGTATTGATTTTAGATTATTCCATTCATATGTTTTTCAAAAAGTTGAAAACCACGAGGAGCATTAGTTTTCTCAAAGGTTTTGATCCTTTCTATTTCAGCCAGATTTAAATGGTGAGGATTTCTTTTCGTTAGTAAAGACTTTTGGTCCTATTGATCTTCGTAAAGAAATAAATGTAAAATCGTGTCCATGGAGATACGATCTTTATACTATGCCTTAATGAATAGTGTGACTGTCTTCATAACATATAACTCAGTTTAATAAAAGTCAGTGTTTACTTTGATAGGTTTTCAGTCCTACTTAAAAGATGTTATCAGATTAGGCTGTCGTAGCCTAGTGGTTAGGATATCGGCCTTCCGTTCGGAAAGGCGGGGTTCGTTTCCCAATTAAGACTAAGACTTACCGAGCACAAACGATATACGTGCTCGTTAAATCTGTGAAATCGAAAATCCTGTGTTCCATCGTTGAGCAGTTACCATAGGTGTAACGGTCTGAAGAAAAATTCCTCCCCCTTCATATCAATGTCAAAATTAGAGAGTATGTCCTCTGGTGATGCCATCTCACTCCTAACAGACCAGCATGAAGTTCCTGAGATTTTGCTTGGAAGATCGTCACCGCAGATTACTCCTCACAAAGCTGATGATTCATCTCAACAAGAGAGGATTAGAACTTTGTCAGGATTTAGGCCACGCTTCCACAGACTCCACAGAAAACTATTCTTAAAGTTAACTTTCTTCCACAATTAGTAATGGTGTGTGAAAATGTTTTATGAACTTAATGAAATTTATGAACTTTATGTTTCAAATTGTTTGGACTTTTCGAATATTATGAGCCCACTTTAGAACTTTAAAAACTTTTTGAATTCTATTCCCTTTTAGTACCTTAGAAACCTTTTAAATAATTTTTTGAACCTAAAATGCTTTTAAAAGCTAAGGTGCTTATTAAACTTGTATAAACTGCCTGCCTGTATATAGTTATCAACTTTCGTATCATGCCATTTTTTTCCTTTTTATAATTAAGCTTTCATACTATTTATAACATTGCTCTCAATGTATGTAATGTTTTTAATGCCATAATTACCCTAGAAATTGTTAATTGTCTTTTCATTGATTTTAAATTGTTTCTCCATTGTTTGTTGTATGCGTCATCATGTTATATTTTATTTTTAACTCAGAGAAAATATTTAATGCTATTGCTTAATGTTCAACAGGGCTTAAAGCCCCTTAAAATGTTTTGTAACTTCTTGCTACCAATTTGTAAGCACAATTTCTTTGCCTTGTTAAATGCCACGATGGTGTCACCCTCACGGACCTTGTAGAGGTGTGGAGCATACTAGGTGTTGGGGAGACGGCACCCGTTAACCTTAAGGTACAGTCCGGGGTCTCCCCACACAGTTATGTATCTATGTATGGTGGTGCCATCTTTCAGAAGAGTTTAGAGCAATAGTCGTACTTTCACTTTCGTGGTGCTCTTGTTAAACGAAAAATGCATTTTACTGATTTAAATTCGCATAGCCAGCGGCATTGCTAGCTTGGCTTGTCCAAAGGTAATAAGTAACAACAACAGATGTTATCAGATACATTTTACGAGATCTCTTATATTTGCTATAATATAAAAGAGTATTTAAATCAATACTTGGCATTGATAAGTATTAAACATCGACGTTTATTCACAACACTATCCCCAAACGCTAGACATATTCGGCGACTTGATGCAGCAGCTAATAAGGCCACTTTGAAGTCTCTAAACAAACAACACCGAATGTGCTAATTCGACATGTCCAATTCTCTTTACTGGACGAGTTACAATATATGAATATGCGCAGTGGACCCACTTTTGTAACGACTGATATTCCTACTCTAGACAAACCGGTGTCTCAACTACGTCATATACTAATTCACATACTTATTCTCACCTCATATAATAGTAACACGAAAACGGCAAGAACTTTCTTATTTACCTTACAATTTATAATCATTTCTTTTTATATGGTATCAAGTAATAACGATGTCCGATGAATAATTCATCAACTATTATCAAAAGTTATAGGATGTCCAATAAAATTCTGTCTCATTTTATTAAATTAAGAACACCAATAAGAATGGTATAAAAAGTAGCCTTGATATACAAATAAAAGTGGCTATCTGCTATAAGACGAGATGACTTTCGTCGCCAATAAGGGTAAAATTTGATAATTGATGGTCTTATTTGGAGAACTAAACGATCTATGGGAAAGAAGTCATATAGAGAGTTAAAAATTAAAAATGATTTTTTACTAAATGATTATTTGTGCATAACTATGCTAAATAATCGTCGGCAAAGGAAAGAGACAATAATACAATATTTGTAATTTGAGGTGCAATATCAAAGAATAAATGCTTTTCTTTCTTTTCTACCATATTCCTGATGCATTACATAAGAAAATAATTTAAACCTTACAATTCGTTCTCTTTCATTGGCTGATGCATAAAAAAGCTAAGCAGTTACACCAAATATGCTTATTTAAAATTGTTTGCTCCTTTCTACCTGTTTTGTGCTGTAAATATGTGAATTTTTGTGTACAATCAAATGCACGTTATCATTTGGTATGAAATAGAGCATGCGCCAATTGGCTTTTAATAACTGATCAAAGCAATATATTGTTATAGTTGTGAAGAACAGGAACAACATATAAAATAATTTTAATTGAAGAATATCAGCAATTTCATCATTTCACTTCTGTGCTAACTGTGTCATTTTAAAGACGTTATAAAATGATAATTCTGAGAATAGTAATAAAAATAATGTGATAATATAAGCGAAATTTTTTTCTACACTTTTTATAGTACATTTCTAAACAACTGTAACGCATCGAAAGTTCACATTAAATAACTTCCATTAAGAGGAATACTCGTTTTTCATAAGTAGATTTCAATTTTAACAACAATGAATTTGTTTTTATTCTAGATAATGGAGTCGAAAGCTATTAACTAGGCAACATAAAATTTTATGTTTTATTATTTTCAGGAGAAAGCATTTGTTGATTTCTCTAATCTTCAAAATTTTTATTACTTAAATTTCAAATACTTTTGCAATTAACGATATTTCTTGCCAATTAATGGCTCAGAGTTTGCCATTAGTTAATCCCACTGTTAACAATTGTCTATATGCATACATTTGATAAATAATGCTCTTACAAACAATTAAATATCAGTAGTATCATTTGTGAAACCATGATTGAAACATTTTCGAAATTTACAATCGTTTTTTTAAAGAAAAAGACAGTAAATAGTAGCCATTAATGAATATATCACTGTCTATATTAAACGTCAATAATGTGATACTATAACAACTTAAATATCATTTTAAATAAAAAACAATAAAATGTTTTTCTTTGGATATGTAAAATTATTTAACATTATTGCCCTAATAAATTCAAATACTCAGAAATATAAATTATCATTAGAAATCATTACGTTTCCCTGATTTAGTTAATTAATCTTTCAAAAGCATTGTATATATTTTTTAAAAAAAAATTAAAACAATTTTATAATAACAGCTGTTTGACATAGGGAGCAATATCATATTATTCTATATTTATTTAAAAATAAATAATAAATAAAATCAGTGTATATTTATAACATTTACCTTGAAAATAATTATAAGCATCGATAGTTAAGAACTTTAGAAGAAATTTTAGCAATCTCTTCTAAAGAAGTGGATTCAAAACTTTATTGAGGGGAATGTCAAGAAATTCAGGGCATTATTTCGAATGAAGGGAAAAGTTCGTTTCGCCATTTCTCATTACGAATCCAGATTATCGTTCGAAATTCAGGATCTTTAATTATACGAGGTATTCTGCGAGGGCATGAAAGAAAATATAAATTCGAAAATTCCTCTGATTCTTCGATTAGAATGATTAGGGGACGGAATCGTCTGCTGCTTTTTGATTGATCAATGAGCTCTCTGGAATCTTGGACTCCTTCCAAGAATTTTCCCGCCTCACTCTCATCATCTGCAGAAGAGCTTCAACAAACTTCCTAATAATGACGTTTTTGTCGTTTTGATTTTATTTAAATTAAGAAGGAAAGCAGATATTTGGCGGAATAGTTAAAAATGCTTTCGTTATTCTTGTTTTTATCTTATACATCAACCTTAACTGCAACCTTAGCTATTTTACTGAACACAATTTTTAACAAAACATATTAGCCATCATAAAGAGAGGTTAACGATAAAATTGTTTATATTTCACTGTCAAAATTAAAATTATTAAAACATAAAAAACATTTTTTCTTCTTTTTATCGTAAATATATACATTATCTTAACCGAAACGTATGCTATTTAGTTGAAGTTAACTAAATAGCTAATGTTGCATACATTTTTTTACGAAACTTATTGAAGCATTATAAAAGCAGTTAAATATAAAAATATGTTTATAATCTTCCTTTATATTGAAACTTTTAAAATAAAGATCCATAATGTTAATAATTATCATGGATTGTAATTAGCTGTGTGTGTGCAATTAAATTTTCGTTAATAAATTTGAAAACAAATTTACAGAAAGATTTTTCATAGTGTAATAGATATTTCATTAGACATTTATATATCATAATCATATTTATATGTCATGTCACTGGTATAAAAAATACTAGGCTGCTTATATGTTCCTTGGTTTTATTTTTAAATGCAATTTAAAGAGAGGGTTTAAAGATAATTTTTGTTCATTCGGAGAATATAGAAATAGTTCCTCAAAGTCAAAAGGCTTTTGGATCGTATTGAATATACAATGTGTGTGTATGTGTGTGTGTGTGTCAAAAATATCCCTCATTAACATAAATGCTCAGTTTGGAACTGAAAGTAACTAAATCAACTAAATATTGAAGCAAACAATAAAAAAACAAAATTTAATATAATTTCCCAAAAGATTTCCACATTTTAAAAAATATCCAGTGACTTGGAAAAATATTTCAACATCCAAAAAAATTATAGAAAAATAAAGAAGTTTCAGCTATATATTTTATTTGCCTAGATAAGGAATGTAAACTGCGTTTGTGGTTTTAGTTTCAAGACTTCGCGATACCGGTTTCATGAGAAAAGATATTTAGAATATATAATGCCAAAATTTTGAATGCACCCATATAAATGGGTTGGCATTGTGTCGTTCAAATGTTGTACCTCAATCTGTGGAATACATGTTGTCTTTCAATACAGAGCTGGCTAATACTGATTATGCGTGATTCCAGAACTGTAGTCCAGTGATGATCTTACAAGTTCAATTGGAGAAAGCTCATGGTATCTAACAGGCAAAGGCAATCTGTCGACACTCTGTAGAGCTTATTAAGTTATAGCAGCGATATGAGGATGTGAGTTGTTTTGTTAGTAAGCACCCCCTTTAGTATTGTTCATGAAAGTCAACGCAGTAGATTTAATCTTGGAACTGATATTCAAATTTGCAATTAGAATAAATAAAATAATCACGAAAATGTTTCTACTTTCATAGAAAAAATTTCTCACCAGGCCATAGCTCCCGGTATAGATACATTGCGTCTATATCATAGAAAAAATTAAACTGATTGTTATTACTATCCTAAAATCTATCTAATTAACAGTTATCAATGTTGTCATAAAAGCAGAACTGGTTTTCATTTAAAAACGCAGCACATTTCCACTCTATGCATCAATGAGCTCTAATGCAATATCCCTAAATTCTCAAATGGCAGTGATTTAGAGTCAGTTGAACTACGAGGCATCTGGCCTAAATTTGTCCTTGAAGTAATCGATTTGTAATATTTTGTTGCGTTAGTGACCTTAATACACAAAATCATTTGCATTATTAGCTTCCTCAATCGTAATGGCCTGGATCTGTGCAAGGCTTCACCTCCGGCACAATAATATCCAACTTCCTGAGGTACTTCATACCTCGGACCTCCCAGAACTGGATGCTGTTCTTTTCCTGCTTCGTCTCCAACTCTGGAACTCTTCGACTCGGACTTGAACGTCTTGCGTACTTCATACAGACTTTGATGGACTCTATTTTCGTTTACCCAATACACTATAATGAACTATTCAAGTTGTTGTTAAGAACTTTTATGGACTTTATTTTTAAATTTTTGTGAATCGCCTCACTATTTGTACAACCACTTTGTCAAGCATTTCATTTATATTTCCTTACTTCATTTGTCAATAGCACCACTGTCTGCGCATTATTTTGTAAATTCATCTTGTAACTTTTACTTGGGTTCTGAATTAAGTCTCATGAGCTGCGGTGAACGAGCGACACTCGGAGACTTTGTAAGGTGCTGTCTTGGCTTTGCTGGACTTACAAGAAGGAAGGTGACACCTGTTAAATTACGTACTGATCAGGTGACTTCCTTAGTATCTCCTTGTCCCTAGCCAACCACACCTCGTATCTCTTCTGTTTATGGCATATGATGCGCCACAGTCATTCACTGAACGTGGTGGTCCTCTTTCTCAATGGTACCCTGTAACCATTGTGAATTAGATTTTAAGGAGGCAATATTTTTTCTTGATCTCTGCAGCCAACATTAAAGCACATTGGATAAATATATGCCAAATTTTTTTACAATATCGCAATCTAGTTTCTCGATGTCCTATAACAACTCCTTATTCAAACACAATGAACTGCTGAGAATGGATTCTTCATTTAATTTCATACATTTTTGATAAACTTCAACTCACTACAGCAAACCTCGATGACAAATAACCTCAAAAACTTTAAGTAAAGTTATTGATGGTGACGATAAGAATAATTTCCGTCAAATTATTCTCATCGTAAAACTAATCAGGATCTTTCAAATGCATAACTAAAGCTACCAAACTTCCTTAATCTAAGAAAACTCCTTTATTAATTTTGTTATTTTTTGTCAATGCATTATTTTAGATAGTTATTAAAATCAGTAATTCAAACCTTATAATTTTATTAGATCTTAAAATTTTATTCATAAAGTTACTGCTTTATATATCTTCATGCTGCAAATTATGAGCAGAAACTTCATTAAGCAGTATAAGTATCTATTTTGTCAATAGTTTGAAGTATTTTTAAATAATTATGACCAGAAAAACCGGCACAGGATATCTTACAAAATTTAGAATTTTGCATTTTCATACAGTCGTCTAAATATTAAAACTCAGCATTTCTTGTCACAAACTTATATATTTATGATAAATTTAAAGTCAAATATACCTCTTTAATAAAAAAATGCATTTTTGTAACTCTGAGAGTAATTCCCAGTTAAAATTTTTAAACATCGATGCTAATGGAATGGTTAAAGAATATCTTCTTGAAAATTGAGCTACAGAAAAAACGTTATTGGATTACGTGCTTTTGCATCTAATAGTTTTATAGAAGTCAACTTTTTTTTTTTTTTTTGAATCTGAAACTAATTAAAAATTGTCACTGAATATATAAATTGACAAACGAAATAACTCTTCCTCGAAGCATGAAAGTTTCAAAAATACTCCTGAAAATTCAGGAGAGCAAATAAGCTTATTATTGAACTCCTTAACCAAGCTCAAGGTCAAGGCTTAACTGCTGACTGTTAAAATTTATAGATTATTATAATGTCATATGCATTTGCTATTAGAGTTTTTTTTAACTATCACTAAACGTCATGAAGTTATTAATTGTGATTACGTTTCCGTTTCAACCAACATTTTCATCTAAAACCATTTTACCATAAAAAACCTTGTTAACTGTGTCTGTAACTTCAGACTTAAAGCAACTATTGAATGTTAAACAATTAAAATGGTCGAGAGTTCTTAGATTTTAACAACAGAATGAGGAAAAATCATGATTTAAATATAGCTGGAATTTATCCCGTTACCAGTATAACCAAATAATCCAAAGCTGCTATATGTATTCGAATAAGCTCCTTGTGTGTATTGCCTTTCTATAAAACTCTTCATAGATTTTGGGGCTTATTCACTTACACTATTAACCAGAAGGAATAGTCATTCAACAGAATTTGCTTATTCTTTGCAACAATCAACACTGTCTCCCACATCACGAGTTCCATTTGCTGTCCCATGCTGCGTAAACAAATCCTACCCCTCACATAGGGTGATCACGGTTTCGATTAAAATCTGCACCGACGAGGAACAGAATCGCGAAATAATTTCCCGAAATACCGAATAATCGGAAGCAATTTCCGCCTCATCATCACTCATCTGTGAAAAGTGGAGTTTATCGGAGAGCTCGTCAATGCCAGAAAATAAGAAGCGAGATAAAACCGTCTTATCATCTCTTGCCTTAATGATAACCCTCCGCATCACCTGGAGGCTCAGATGATGGTGTTAATGGAAGAACGGACACTGGAGATTAGCTCGCTACAGGAAAAGGTTTGATGAGATTTATGCATTATTATCAAGCGAATCTTGTCATTATTTATTCAGCATTAATACACTTTTTTTGGCTTTCTACAGTTTATGTTTCCAATCACACACAAATCTGTTGGAGAAATTTCCTTTTAATTTCATTATATATTTTCATTAAATATATTTAATTTTTTATTATAGAAAATATATTATAATATTGAAGCTATGCAAATCTTCAATAGTACTGTTATTTTTCTTAGGATTTTGTAGCAAACGCAAGGTAGTGATTTCAATTCTCACTTTAGTGCTAACTACCTAGTTGATGGAAGTCATGGATATCACCTAGTTACTGTTTTGCTTTCATTTTCTTACGTGGCTTATATATTTCTCTTCTAACTAGACCTTGCTGGAAAATTACACATTTAATGGCCACTAAATCGGAGATAGATATGGAAAACAAAGCGATTGAAAACGAACTAAGACCTAAATTTTCTTATTTGTAAGAATAAAACAAATAAGTAAAATTTGCTGTTGTTGTTGTCGTGTGACAAGTGGAAAAAGAAAAAAAGAAAAGGTAAAAAAGACAAGTCATACGGGACCAAAAGCATGGAGCACTGCCCTGGCCACATCTTAAGCATTTTCCATATAAAGGGTGTCCGTTGGGGTCGATATTGTTGAGGATCGAAGCAACAGGAATGCAGTTGAAGAGATGCCTAGGATCCATTGCACTTGTCGTTAAGGGGTTTGCCATTGCCTTGGAAGGTTGGAATTTTGTCTGTTGGTCCGCGGAAAGTATTTTATTTCCATTCTACCACCCACTGGAAGACCAGGGGAGGCGTTCCACTATTCGCCACCTTGGGACGCGCTCTCTAGGGGTTACAAGCTCTCCCGAGAGAAAATTTGCTGTTACTTAAGCATTTAATTATCATTAAGAACAATTTTCGACGCAATGTATTGAACATTATAATGACCGAAAACATTTTAATATCCATTATGTCAATTGCCTTCTTGGAAAACTTAATAAAGAATAGGGGCCAGGATTCACGAGTCACAAGGGATGGATACCAAGAAAAATCCCAAGCACTCTCCTTCACAGACGTACATGAAAAAAGAATCCATATTTTCATCAGCATGCATATCTTTAGGAATGGATTCTTGTGAGTTTTATGGGTTTTTCTCCTTTGCGATGCTGAAGACACACCCCACCATTTAAGAAAAACTCCACCCAGTAGCCAATCACACGTTGGATATTAAAATATCTTCTAACAGTCCTAGATCTTATTCAGTTTACTACACGGTATCAAGGCATTCCTCTCCATTTGCTCAATGGTGTCTGTGATCGAACCCAGGAGTCTTCGTTCTGAAGAGGGCTAGCCATGAAAAACCCAGTAAGAAAACCTTAGACAGCACGCAATATGGAGCCCGACAAGCAACATCCGTTACATGGCATTTCAATAAACGGTAAGTAAGAAAGCCTATAGACGCCACTTAGCGGATAACCTAATGTTGCCATAATCACGTGTCGCAAAGGAGGAAACTCTGAAAACAATTAAGCACCTATTACGACAGACGGACATGTTGAAGGCAGAAGTGCAACAGCGAACACACATTGTTCAACAATACCTGGGCTCGAGACCGATGATTGCTTATCTACCACTACGCTACGGTAAATGTGGCGAATGAATTCAACACCAAGTAGTTTAAATTATAAATATTGTTAAATTTTTTATTATTTAAAAATGTTTGTGATATTTCATTTAAAACTAAATACACACGTGTGAAGTGATTTCTTATCACATGCAATGGTATTTTCAAAACCGCAAAGTATTTCTTGAGTTAATGAGATGTGTTAGCGAGAGACTTCGAATATTCAAATAGCATTTAAAAGTTTTTCAGTGAACTGAACTATAACTACCTATATGTTTGAAATTCTTTTCAATCGGAAAATCGCATCTTTATTTTCATTTACACCTTTAATGAAATAAAAAACTGCCTAATTTTTCATGCCCTGTAAAAACTTATAAATGTCTGCTAAACATTTTTAATGAATACAAAACTACATATACTCTACAAAAATTTTAATTTGAAAGTATCTAACTTAAAAATTTTTGCGTTGCATTATATGAAATAATAAATAACAAGAATGTTGGAAATAAATTTTAAAGTCCTGATACTTATATTTGACTACCTGTGACCGAACGTAAGTCTTCTTCAAGTAGTTTTACTAACCTCAATAAAAATTAATTTACAATTTCAAAGCTCTTCGCAAAAGTTTTTAGTTTGA
Source organism: Latrodectus hesperus (assembly GCA_037975125.1). Lineage (NCBI taxonomy): Eukaryota > Metazoa > Arthropoda > Arachnida > Araneae > Theridiidae > Latrodectus > Latrodectus hesperus. The sequence goes on along the minus strand of CM075851.1, from coordinate 6,344,216 downwards.
ACGGAATTACTTTGGGAGGAAAAATTCGTGTGGACAATTTTCTCATCATAAATCATTAAAATATAATGTAAAAATAACTTGGTTATAAACTAATAAATATGCTATTAGTCGTAATAAAATATTTTTACGTATGCTGTTATGTATTTGTGAACATTTTCTGATATTTTCCTCACATTTAAACAAACATGTGTTTCTATCTTGTTACAAAAAACTAAGATGTTAGCTAAACGATTCAGGTCAAATTGGGATAACTCAAATTTAAAATAATTTTTCTTAGTTTCTTTAGTAGCTTAGGTTTTGGAAATAAAATTAAAGATACTCTTCATTATCTACTCTCCAGTACGACATGTGCTGAAAGCTGCCAAGAATCTCATCCCAATATTTGAGACCTCGCTTTCCAGTTTTCATTTTTGCGAACTTCTCAAAAACGAATATCGATTTTGACGTCTGGAGTCGGAAAGTATGCTTGGAAAGGCACATAATCCATAAAACCATTTGCGTGGAATTCGGTTAAGAAACCGTTAATCAAAGCAGCACTGACATCGACGTGTCAGTGTTGCCTTCGAATGCCATTTATCTTTGATGTCTGTGAACAGAACCGCATATTGCCGGAAGGCAGAACATCATTTCTGATAAGAAGCCATCTTTCTTGGCACGAAGGCGGGGAGTTTGGCATGCTTTTTGGCATTTTTTCGTAAAATTTCATTTTATTTATTTTTTTTTTCTCTTTAAACGTAAGACAACGTATTTCTCTGAAAATGCGTTGTTTCGATTCTGTTAGTGAAAACATATCATATATAAAAGAATTGTAAAAAAGTATTTACTAAAAGCGTTCCTTAAAAGGTATAATTAGGATTGGTAAAATAAGAACAAATGTATCGAGTTAAACTTGGCAAGAGAGTTTGCAGTTTATGCCAAAATTGTAGAGTGCCATATTTGCTTTAGAACACAGTTTTTTCAAAAAATTTATTTTAAGACATATAAAGTAATGCATATAATATGATGCATTCAGAATTCAGGAAAAATTATGATATATTTAGAATATATAAATTGCTCATTTAGTCATCTTTCTATTAACAAACTTTATGCTTGCGTTGAAACAGTAAAAAATACTAATTCTTAGATTGGTGGAGATAAATACCATGAAAAACTTCTAAATATATAATGGGATGTTATTATATTGCTATAATTAATTATTGGTGCTGAAGTTGGTATTTTGCAAATGTGACATATATCTACAACAACTGCTTTGACACCAGACCAGGCAATTTTTGACGGAACGGCATCAAAACAAATGGGTCGAGAGGTGGGAAGAGGTTGTAAACAGCAACGGCGAATATATAATTGATTACCTTATTCATATAATTATTGTTATTGTTTAAATAAAAGTCTCTGGTGAAAACGCTACAAACTTATTCCACAACCTAATACATAATGATTAACAAAGCTACTGTTGAATTTTGCAATCTTAAATTTAAGATAGATTGTCATTTGTTATCAGTTTTTATAATAGTCAGTTGGAAAACAGAATCAAAAATAAGAAATGAGTGCAAAAGTTATCATTCTAACTGAGTATTAATGAAGTGAGATTAATTCCTTTCTTTTTTAAGTATTTATATTGTTTATATATATTAGACAACACAGTACATTAGAAACTAAGGTTGCCTATACTTTAGGGTGACTCTCAATTTCTCGCCAATTTGGTACCCCATTGTTAGCGATTTGATTTACTATTTCTGGTTGATCTATCGCATTTTCAACGTCATCTTGTTTATGAAAACATGCACGAAAACAAGTTTGGCGAAAAAAATAGCCAATTTTCGACAAGGGTCACTTTACAGTGTATTTTTCTCAGAAACGGATTGTCGATAACAACATCAACAAAATTTGTAATAACTTCTTCTAACTACTAGTCCTTAACCAATACTTGCAATCGATATAAGCCAATTTTAACAAAATTGAAATAAAATTTAGAATAATGGAAATAAGAAAAGCTAAAATACACTAATATGTGTGTGATTCCATTTATAAAAGCTTATTCAACTACGAATTCATTATATTTGATTTTAATATGTCTATTGTAAAATCAATTATAACCATGTATTTTGTAAAATCAAATCTCATGTTCATTTTTGTTTTAATTGTCTCTGCTAAACAAAAAAAATATTTAAAAAAAGAATAATTTTTAATTTTTTCAAATAAAAATATTGATTATTAATAATAATAGTATAATAAACAATTATTGGTTCATTCACCATTCCTTTATAATTAGTCTCAGAGATAAAAAACGCACACAATTCTATCATCTAATTAGCCATTTCCTTTAAATAACTAACAATACCTGTTATATTTTTCTTTTGAAAAATAATAGATTTATTCATTTATTTCAGTTAAATTTTTTTACTGAAATAAAAATTGCATCATTGTTAAATTTTGAAAAAATAACATTTTTTGTTATAAAATATGCATTTACATTTTTCAAAAAAATGAATACAAAACAATATTGTGAGCTCTATTTAGATGTCAACGAATTAATCTTCGTGTTTATGGAATCGGTTCTAGAAAACACAGAATGTTATGGATTACTACTGTTAAGATGGAATCAACTTTATGCTAGTAAGCGAATTGATGAGCGATTTCTATTACTGACAGCTTATCAGAGATTTAAGAGTATTCAGCCTTATGAAGATAATTTCTTTTGATAACAGAGGTTATCACACACACACAAATCAAATAATCAGAAATATATTTTATAAAAGCCATCTCCTTTATGAGTTACTGACATATATTCCTTAACCTCATTGATAAATTGGGTTGTTGTTTGGAAGCGAATGCTACGTGTTAGAAATCATCATATTGAAGGACGAGTCCCGCTTCAGTTTGGAGTTAGGCACTTGACGTTTCCTGATATGAGAGTGATTTGAAGATACACGGCCACATTTTGCACGTGAAATCCAATTCAATGTGGAAACTAAAACTCAAAATGTAAGACGTTCTAGAATTAAAACAGTTGCAGCTATTTTGAAGTATATAAATTCTGAATCACTGTTAACAACCACGCTGTCGTCGAAATCAAACATTTATAATGTTCAATTATGAACACTTAATTTAGTTATCTGCTATCTGCTCTCTCCCTCTCTTGCTCTCTCTCTCTCTCTCTCTCTGTGTGTATATATATATATATATATATATATATATATATATATATATATATATATATATATATATATATATATATATATATATATATATATATATGAATCAGTGTGTAAATAGAAATATACCTGCATATTTTATATCTACTACTTAAGGGTATATGAACGAGATATTGCTGCTGAGGAGCTGCCCGCCCTGTCTAGTGGTCAGAGTCCCTGACTACGGATAGGGAGGTCCTGGGTTCGAATACTGGTTCGGGCATGGATGTACTTTCTCTCTCTAACTATCCTGTCTTTGTCCTTTCCTCCTATGAGTGAGGTGTGAATGGTTGCCTACCCTGTAAACGGGTCCCTATGTCATGTGTGTACTGAAGAAGTCGGACTTCACACCAAAATATGGTTCAGTTGAAAAAGTGGACCAGTGCACCCTATATTGCCAGCCTAGCTGGCACACGACAACACCAACAGCATTGCTTCTGAGGAAATTTAATGTTGAATATTACGATGTAATAATTAGTGGCATCTTTCTCATAACAAATGGTAAACTCAAATATCATGCATCATTGCTTGAGGAGAATATAGTCGAAACTAGAAGTAATACAATGAGGAAAGTATAAGAAATAATTTACGTTTTAAGCCAACTGGCCTCTCTGTCCCTTACTCAAAATGAGTTCCAGTTTAAGTAGAGGTAGCTTAATTTAAAACTTACATGAAGGAGATTTCAAGCTCTACTGAGTAATATAAATAGAAAATATTTGCTGATGCAAAATCACGAATTCCTACCTCTCCTGGCAGCTTCCCTATCTTCCCGTACATTGATATGCTTATGATGTGACCGAGGGATTGCATAGAATATATAGTTGGGGAATAAGTTCTTAGCATTTTTACCAAAGACTTTCATTTAAACAAAAAACAATAATTATATGAATAAGGTAATCAATTATATATTCGCCGTTGCTGTTTACAACCTCTTCCCACCTCTCGACCCATTTGTTGATGCCGTTCCGCCAAAAATCCCTTAGTCTGGTGTCAAAGAAGTCGTTGAGCCAGTTCTTAAGGACCTCTTTGTTATCGAAGGTAACGCCCTTCATATGGTTTGACAAGGAGTGGAAAAGATGGTAATCGGTCGGTGCAAGGTCCGGAGAATACGGTAGATACTTCGCGACCTCCCATTCGAGCTCTTGGAGTGCGGCTTTGAAGACTTGTGCAACATGGGGCCTGGCGTTGTCAAGAAGGAGTATGGTTTGACCATGTCGATCAGGTCTTTTCAGTCAAATAGCCTCATTCACGTGGTGTATCTGGGCAATGTAGAGTTCCTTGTTGACTGTGGCATCCTTTTTGAGCCCTTCCCAGTATACCAAGAGGTCCTTAAAAACTGGCTCAACAACTTCTTTGACACCAGACCAGGGGATTTTTGGCGGAACGGCATCAAGAAATAAGTCGAGAGGTGAGAAGTGGTTGTAAACAGCAACGGCGAATATTTAATTGATTAACTTATTGATATAATTATTGTTTTTCATTTAAATAAAAGTCTTAGGTAAAAACACTGTGACTTATTCCCAACCTTATATCTATATCTATCTATCTATCTATCTATCTATCTATCTATCTATCTATCTATATATATATATATATATATATATATATATATATATATATATATATATATATATATATATATATATATATATATAAGATAACAATAGCATTGTTCAAGCTAAGCCCGATAAAAATGTCGGAAAAAAACTTGAGCAACTTATTTCAAGAATGAACCAACATCTTAATTTAATTTTCAGAACATAAAAATTACTTCGTAAAGAATTCGAGTAGAATTCTCAAAATTCTTGTTAATAACCTCATCGAACTCATGGAAAACAGGAATTCATAACCGTTCAAGGAGATTACACATGCTTGAATAAAAACTTTTTCATCTTTTCTGTCCACCCGTTGCATGCGTTCACACATTAAAGCGTCTTTCGAGTTCTTTACATCATTTTACATGGAATTAAAATTATTATACACATTCTAATTCTTATTCGGCATTTGAATGCATGTATACTTTTATGCTCATACATATGGCTGTCTAGCATAATTTACCTCTATCCATTTTCCTTGCTTTCTACGATTTTTTAATAAAAATATGTATGTACATACAGATATTTATATACACAAAAGTTTGTTTTAAAGCATTAATCTCGCTTTTTTTCTCTTGAAGATTTTTCTAACACTGTTTCCTGTATTCCCATTTAGCAAGGGAGATTATCTGGAATACTTCCAAGCCCTCACTTTCATTGATTCACATACAAAAAATAGAAGCACAGCTCTTCCCTTCAACAAATGTTGAGGCAGAAGCTGGAATCCTCTGCACTGAATGAAAAGAGAGTAGTTATACTACCCAAATATGTAGTCGGTTATAAATCGATTCAGTTCAAACTTTTATGTCTTAATACTTTTCGAAGAGTAGTCACAAAACAATTGCTGTTAAAACGTTTTAAGTAAAAAACTGTTTTATTGATGAAGAACAGTAATTGAGTGAATTCATCGCAGTCAATTATTGCATATTTTATTATTTTTACTAAAATTTCGGGGATATCTTTGATAAATTTACATATTTTAATAATTAATATTAATCAATGAAACTATATATATTTTAGTTTTACTAGGCTCTTTGTAAGATAACATTGTGCTTACTTTATAAACTTAAAACAGTAGTGAAGTGTGGTAGACGAAATAAAAAATAAAATAGTCAACATTTTATAATATATTAACAAAAATGGATGTTTTATGAATATAAAAAGGAAAATGACTACATCAAATAATGATGATTATAAGTTAGTGTGATCTCTAAAACACATCCATCCAGTTATTTTGTGATAAAATATAATCTTAAGGTCTTGGTCCATCAAACCAAAATCAATTATGCTGCTCATTCAATAACTGGTAATATATTTTCGGAATAAACCGTCTTTCTTTTAATATTTCCAGCCATATGATTCGGTTTTGAGACTAACATCCCATTAAAAATATTTTTATAATTTCTAAAATATCTATTTTATGTAAGTATAAATTTGAAATGTGAATACTTAATTTCATTTTTACGAATTCAAATATTACAAATAAATTTGAAAATATTTAATTGATGTAAAACAAATTCAATACTTTAACTTTAATTTTATATTAAAATATGTTCATGTTAAAATATTTAATGCTAACATAGATTTCTGATAAATTTTTAAAGTTATACTTTCTAGTTAGAGACATTGTATCTACACATAATGTCAACGCTTTTCTTAAGAATTCACTCAAATTTAGATACTTTTTTATGTGTGGTTCCCCGGAAAGCAATTAAAGTCATTAAAAAACGTTTGCTAAAGACCAAGAGTGACACAAGTTAAATAAAAAGAAGAGGAAAAAAATTTTTGCATTAAGATTAATGCGAAATCGATAATTATATCATCATGGGCTTTGGATGCCTATTTATCATCAGAAGTGCGATTCAGACATTTTTTCTTCCCTTAGTGAACACGTGTAGAGATTGCGAAGTAGTAATAAACAGATATTGATATCAAGAGAAAAGGGCCATAAAACATGTTGAGAAAAATATTAATTACACTTATCATGGGTGTGATGTAGATTTTGAGATTAAAAAAAATGGCGGTTATAAATCGATTCATTTCTACTCCTAGATAAGGAGCGTAATCCTGATTCTTTGGGAAAAATGAATTATGACTGAAATTGCTGCTTCTGTTGTTATATGGGTGGGATGCTTTTAATCGAGTTGTAATATGAATTTACCAAAATGAGTTTAAGTAAATAAATTTCTTCGTTTCAATAAATAATTCTGCTTGTATTATTGGAGATTTAATCTATATTCAACAAATTTCACACACACATAATGTACTCCCATTCGCAATACCAGCGATTAGTGGATGTTACACTTTAAAATCGTTATTTATGCATAAAAGCTAATTCGAACAGAACATACTGCATAGCATAGAGGATAACTTGACATCTTTCGAAAGCTATTGTAAGCATCACTGAGTACTATTCATTTTCCAGAATCACTTTTCATAAAGTTTCAATCATGTGTTGGAAGGCTGGAGACACAGAAATACTTCCAAGTTCTCAAAAGTGCAAGAATACAACAGAATCACTTTTCATAAAGTTTCAATCATGTGTTGGAAGGCTGGAGACACAGAAATACTTCCAAGTTCTCAAAAGTGCAAGAATACAACAGAATCACTTTTCATAAAGTTTCAATCATGTGTTGGAAGGCTGGAGACACAGAAGTACTTCCAAGTTCTCAAAAGTGCAAGAATACAACAGAATCACTTTTCATAAAGTTTCAATCATGTGTTGGAAGGCTGGAGACACAGAAATACTTCCAAGTTCTCAAAAGTGCAAGAATACAACAGAAACCATCTCAGATTCCTTCTTCCTTTAAGTAACGTTTCTCGAAAATTTTGCCACAAAAGCTTCAAAATTAATTAAAAATGCTAACAGATGACGCTGTGGATAATAATTACTATACGCAGACACAAGAACAAAGTTTGAGTTCCTTTAATAGTAGAAAAAAATAGCAGTCACGTGAGAGCTATCTTGATAACGATAATAAGAAGGAACTTGGAACTAATCGGAACAGGACGAATGGCTAAAATCTGTTCCGAACCACTACGAATACGAGTGCCTGATATTGGAGTCAAATCTAAGATTAATTGAATTGAAGACTAGAAAAACTAAACATTTTCAACAACTTACTAACCTCTGAAGTTTATGGAAACTAAGCTTTAAAATCATTCAGTCATATGACTATAGTCAATTGATGACAGATGCCAATATTCATTCAGAATAAGAATCATAAAATGCTTATCATGAGTGACCATATAAGGATTTAAGACCATAGTTTAGTATTCATAAAGAAGACTGCAAAATGAAAAAAATATCGGAAATTGGTCAATGTGCAACCAAATTGTCTGGGTAGTTACCTTTCTGTGATATAGCAAATATTCCATGAGGTATTTATCATGTCTGTAGAACATAAGCAGCTCGTAGTTACAGTTATGAAATTCCTGTTTCAGAGTTTTTTTTTCCTTACTCACACACACATTATATAATTTTTCCGTTACCATGTTACATCTGAATTTCATATCTATGAATGCTTAAACCTTATTACCATTAGATATCTTTTAGAATGTAGAAATTCAGCTTGAAAAACGAACGAATTTATGTAACCATACTTAAAACAATGGCTGGAATAATGAAATAAGAGTGTATAGCTTTTGTGGAAAAGGAAGAATACTCATATTTTGAAACTTAAAATGATTTAAACAAAAAGTATAAAAACATTTTAGATATATATTCACTTTACGCAAGATTTTCTCTACATGCAATTTGTATTACATTCTGAATTTTGAACGCAGTCTTGTTGCAACTTTTAAGAAATAAATTACATTGGCAAGAATGATTAAAATATTAGTTATGATAGTTGTAAAACAAAATGTTTATTATAAATCTGTGATAAAAGTATAAAAATTCCTATTATGAAAAATAAAATAATCAAAAATGAATAAATATGTATGTATGCAATTAACTTAAAACTTATAACAGCATGTAGAAAGTGTGTGAAATAAAAAAAATATAGTGAAAATTTTTCTCTCTTCAAATTACATCTTTAAAAAGTCATACTTTTTGTTTTCTTTTGCAGATTGCCAATACCCTTCCCAAAACTTAGTTGCCTTATATCTTAACTCAAATTTACCTGGCAAATCTTTAAAATCAATTTTTGAATGTGCATTCTTTTGTTTTTGAAAATAATTCGTTATTTATTTGTAGAGCCATATAAATACATCAGTTGAAAAACTTATGCTTTATATTTGGTAATTTATTTGTGTTTTGTTAAAAACGAGTATAAAGTTTTTAAAGAAAAATTTCACAGGATTTTTTTTTTGAAATAATTTAAAAAATAATTTATGAAAGAAACTTTTTCTTTTCTTTGAGGTGGCTTTTCTTGCTTTTAGAACATTTAAGATTTTTCTGGAGCACGACAAAGCAATTAAAGTCGTTCACAGCTAGCAGAGAAAAGAGTGCGCATTCCATCTATAATTAAAATGCTCTAGGCAAATAAAAAAATCCTACCTACAAAATCTCTCCTTAGCCAATTAAAACTGCTATCTCAGAACAAATAGGGTCAGAAAGGTGCAGCTAAGTGCAATGTCTCTTAGACAAGTAGGAAAAAAGAGAATTGTCTCTCGGCAAATGATTCTGAATTACAAACCGCTTACCCAGAGGAAAAGGAGGGAAAAAAAGACGTGCGCACCCCTGCATGGCAGTGGGGAGGTCCTCATTAGGCATCTCTTGTCCGGCCTCTACCCTTTTCTCATTAACTGGGATGGATTTTTGATGCACCACTGCCTCACCAGGAGTTCGTTTCTGGCAGGAAGCAACAACTCAACTCGTCCTGACAAGATGCATTCCCGGTCTTTCGTCCACAGAAGCTCCCTGCCTGCTCCACCCCTCCGACTTTCCACCTGGGAGAGCCACCATCGTTCAAATTGCGGTTACAAATGATGAATACCTACAATTACTTAGTTCCAGAACTACCTGCAATTAATTACTGTTGGCAGAGCGCAGAATGTCACGTAGGTCTAAGTGGGGGTTCTGAGGGCAGTTGCGTCCGGTCGGTTGACTAACTGCATTCCCTAAAAGTTATGCCACGTTTAAGATGTCCCACCTTGTAAAAGCAACAATTCGAGAATGTACTCTAAATTTTACAAATTCTTCTGCATACCAAAAATTAGAACTGTTTATGAGGTTAGCAGTTCCACATTGCTTTAAAGAAAAATTAAATCTTGTATGTTTTTCTAAAAATATGTTTATCTTACAGACAATTTAGAAGTCGTCAAAAAATAGAAATACGTTGATAAATACTGGAACAGCTTTATTAAATACTCAGAACAGCTTTATTGCATGTGCATTCAGAATTATCTAATTTTGTTAATTTAAAATTATGTAATCTCTTAATTTCATAAATCCAATTTATATAGACGTTCTTTGATTTTGATGAAAAAAAATGAATATTCAAATATTCACTAATTTTTACATTGAATTTATTAAAACTATTTATAAATATTAATAGATGTTTCTTCATGGAAAAATAGTTTTCGTTGTCTAAAATCAGCATCTACCCTTTCATATAGATAATTAACAAACTTTTATGTAGACTTCTAGATGACTTTTTCATATAACTTTGTGTGCTGCTTTGTGCAAACATATTTTGGAGGTATAACTTTCATTTCAATCAATGTTTAAATGGTTCATTTCAGATGGAAATTAAACTTATAAAATGAAACCAGATTGGCTATGTTATTAAAACTCATATTTTAATAAAAACTTGTGCTTTACAGTTACGGTTGTTTAGCTGATTTCTTTATTATTAGTAAAATTTATTCCCCATGATATCATTTTCAATTGATTCGCATATTTATATATATGAGCTAATAGTTCATTTATTAAAAAATCTGCAAATACCATAATATAATTTGAACTTTTCAAATGAAAAGCAATCCATATAAATTTACTGCCGACGTCGCTAAAAATTATAAAATTCTTATTTTTTAACCTGAATCTTAATTGTAATAATTATATTTCAATAGGCCCGTGTTTAGGGTATCGGCCTTCCATCCGGAAGGGTGGGATTCGATTTCCAATGCCGCCAAAGAGTGCATGCGATATACGTGGTCGTTAAATCTGTTGAATCGAAAGTCTTGTGGTCGGTCATTGAGCAGTTACCATGGATGCAATGGTCTGAAGAAAATTTCCTCCCCCTTCAGATCAATGTCAAAATTAAGGCAGTGGGTCCTCTGGTGGTGTCATCTATTGGAGGATTTAAAAAAGAGCAAAGACGTACTTTCACCTTCGTGGTGCTCTGATCCAAACAAAAGACGCTCTCTATTGACTTAAATTCGCATTGCCCAGCCGTAGCGAGCTTGGCTGGTCCAAGAGTCATAAGAAACAACAACGGATTTCAATTAATTGTAGTAAAATATTTTAATCTTTATTATTACTTAATATATTTCCTTAACTACGTTATTTCAAGTTTAAACATTACAAATATTTACATACCTTTTCCCGTTTGAAGTGGCAATAGCTGTTTGATAAATATTAGTAAGTAATTTGAAAGGATCTGAACATACGTATTGAATCCCGGTGGGGGGCGTAGTGGCAACGCTTCCCACTCCCAGGGTACAGGTCCGATTGGTTCGGTTTTCGGGCTGGGTAAGGTCGACTCAGTCTTTCATCCCTTCAGTGAGTCAATAAAACTGAGCACCAAACATGCTTGGAAGTTAAACATTGAAGACTTTCTCGTTAGGCTGATTACCTAATAAGGGCATATGCAGGTATGGGCACAGTAGAAATTAGGTCCTTGGTGCTGTCGTATAGTTTCATTTATAAAACATATATATTAACCTTAATCAATCATCAATGGATTAACAATTCAACTTCAAACACAATTCGAAGTCCAGTTTAAATCACAGCTTGTATGCAAAAGGTATTCGAAGAACACAAGTCAATCTGTGCGCTACGAATCTACTTTTTTATGTAAACTTATTTTATAAATGGAATTGTTAATTAAATTATTTTGAAGAATAGTTTTAAATTTGAAATGTAATTACAGTATGTTATTGGACGTAATATTAGTGAGCCCGCAATTTGATGAAAATACTGTTGTCCGATTATTTGAATGACAGTTAAAAAGTTGTAATTGTCTTTCGGCAGTTGCCTTATATAACTAACCATGTTTCTTTACTTGTAAATTAAGTTTTACTTTTCATTGTATGTTTTCTTGGAAAACTATATAAAATATTACAATTTGATAATGGTATTCAGAAATATTTTAAAAAAAGCGAGAAAGATTGCAAATAGGATTTTACAAAAGTTCTCAAGTATTCTATGAAACAGATGATCATTTAAATTTTTAAGCTTCATTTCTAGTTGTTGTGGATTACACTAATTGTAGTATTCTCTACATTAATTAGATGCTTTGTGTTTCCTGTTAATTAGTGTATAGGAAACTTGGTGACACTTCAGTGAAACATACTAAATATGCATGTAAAAAAATCCAAAAATCAATTTTGAGAAAATTTATTTGCGTTGCATTGCGCACTTGAAAATAAATTTTCCAATGGCAATTCAAATATTGACACCCATTTTTTTACAACTTGAAAATATAAAGTCCAGCTTTAAGCATTCATCATCTACTGCCTTCCAGAAGATATTTTCACAGATAAGGGACTGTATTCATGAATCGTAAGTGTGGAAGCTGAAAATCATTTAAACAACTGCTCTGATAAAAATACAAACATATATAAAGATGCGGATAAATCCTGGTATGTACCTAGTATCTTAAGGTTAACGGTTTGAATAGTTGCCTGTCACCAAGCAGTTTGTAAGTTTGAACCACGGTCAGGTGATGAGATCACACCTGACTGACACGTTCCTCTGCATATACACACCAACCCAATGGAAGGACTTGGGACATCACTGATTAACGTGGACACGTCCCCAGCCCACGGAGCTCCAACAATCCAGTAAGGGAGGATGTGGTCATTTTACCAATCTGTCCGCGGCTAGTTATGCTTTACTTTGCTGTTGTTTTTTTTTCCGAGAAAACGTGTGAAACCACGAGTAGCATTTTTTACTTCTGGCTATCAGTGCAATGGTGTCTGCAAACGCCAACACTTGAACAGATTTTCCGAAGATACTGCCCCTGGTGTTGATACCAGATTTCCTGATGATTCTTTCAAGAACGATTTTAAACAAAAGGCAAGAGAGAGCATCCCCCTGCCTTACTCTCTTATCAATGAGAAAGTCTCTAGAGAGTTGTTCCTGGACCAGGACCCTACCGGAAGTCGATTTGAGGGTCATTTTTAGCAAATTAACCAACTTAAAACATCCTTAGGACATGATCAACCAATTCAAAATTTGTAACAGCGGCTTGATGGAGCAGGTAACATCAAATAGTATATCATCTAAAAACTATTGTGAAGATCTTTTAACCATTTATCTTGTAATTTTCCTTTTCAAAAAGACCTTTCATAAACAGCAGCCAATATTTGCATCTCATAAATTAAAATTTATAGCAACTACTTCGACACATGTGATTCAGAAATCAGGAACTCAACATGCATTTCCTGTTGTTCAACTGTTAATGGCATCGAATCTGAAATCTGCGATTCATTAACCTATGTTGAATACTCCATGTTTTGAAGAGATTACTATTGCACCAACATTTATACTTTGCTCTAACTAACCCGAAATTAGGTTCTACCAGTTAAGATGGACGCAGCCAGGTGGGAAAATTCGTAAACTACCATCAGGTATTAAGTAGAAGACCCCCAATACCTAACCTACCATCTCCTGAAGCCTCACTTCATTTGAAGGACATTAAAATCACGACCTATTTAACGTTCCCCAGTCACCTAAAGTGAATATGAGGGATCTTCTGTTAAGTGGGATCCGAACTCGTGACTTTCTAATAATGAGAACGACGCCCTAATAAACCAGGCCACCGTGGCCTATTTAAAGAATTGCTAGGACTGAATTTCTCTACGTACAAGCACTAACTGAAAACTTAATCAAGAGCCTTTTGAGGCTCTAAAATGTAGCAAAAATATCTTATAAACAATTGGAAAAATTCTCGTTTGGATTAACAGAATACGAATAGTTAATAAACCCTTTTTAATGCTAAGCAATATTAATCTGATATTTTTCAAACAAATTGATATCCATGGAATACCAATAAAATAATTAAACTCAATAGCACGACAGACCATGTGGGGGAAAGGTCTCTTATGTTTTCATGGCCATGGGTCCTGTGGTGCAAAGCATATGCCTCGGTTAGATGATCACCTTAACGTGAAAACACGAAGTTTTAGTTCCCAAGCATGCTTTTATCGACCCACTGAATGGATGAAGGCTGAGTTGACCTTGCCCAGCCTGAGGATTGAAATTCGGATCTGTGCCAATGGAGCTTAAAGGATTATACTAATGAGAAAAGACACTGTTTTCATGGTCAAAAAGTAGGTGGTTGGATATTCATTCATCTGGCAAAAATCTAACATTCACTTAATTGTTAGAATAAATATTAATCAAGTTTTTATTTCAATTTTCTACTTATACAATACTTTACATTAAAAAAAGTTGAACTTAATCTCGTGTACCGCGAAGTATGTCACGGGACAAGCAAAAATTAAGTACATCCAGCCACAAAAACATTTACACAATTAAGGACAACAACAGAATTAAAACTTTATTTATATTTCTAATGACCGGCTGAAATAGGATTTCCTTTTTTCTTCTCTACAAGGGATGCCAACTTATATTGTGGGGCACCCAGTAAGAATACCATCATTCCCCCGTAAGTGGATGAGCCTTCGTTATTTAGAAGTAGAAACCAAGCAGAAGACCCCCACAAAAGACCTGTCAGCCCAGAAGTATCATTTAACATGGAAGACATTGCGACTACGACATATTTAGCGTGACCCAGCCGCCATTAGCAAACACGATAAATCTTCTGTTGAGGCGAACTCATTACTCAATGATAAAGAGAACCAATGCCCTAACTAACCAGACCACTGAGTAAAAATAGATTTTTTTCAAACGATATGCTAATTTTACAGAAATTTATTTGTCGCAGAAAAAATATATATACCATATAAAATGTTAATTCTTTTGTTATTCTTATTGTCGAGTAAATATTCTTCTGGTTGAATGCACTTATTTTTGTAAGCTTCGTAGCATACATTGTGTGTGATACGAATAGTTTTTATTTGACTTTCTTTAATAAAAAAAAGTGTTCTACTTTATGACCTGATATCAAATGATATTAATATAAATATTTGAATTTATTGCTAATTGAAAATTAAAAAAAAAATTAAAGTCTAACACACACACACATATTTAGAAGATTAAAAACTTTAAAAAAGTGAATTCTGTATCCTAGGAATATGTACAGTTCATTTATTCTGAATTTATTATATATGTACGTGTGAGAATGTGTATGATATATATATTAATTTTTTTACAATCAATTGATACTTTTTCCATCTCTTATTTTACTAAAAATAGGACAAGAGATTACCTTGGTAAATAGACTCCCTGTTGAAATCTCTAAAGATGAAAAAAGCGTGTTTGAAAGCGATATCTCTTTGAAATCTTATTCTTTGTACCTCCATTTGGAGAGGGAAAAAGTACGTTGGCTCTACTCCTCTTAAGGTAAGAAGAGCCATGAAGCGCATGGAATTTTTCAGGAAAATCCGTTAAAAGATCCGTATTTGCGAAGTTTTTTCAATAACATTCCACTTGTTTGCGATAGAGATCAAAAGAATATGGATACGTATTTTTTCCTTTGAAATGGATATTCATCCAGCCGGAGAAAGGTTGTCTTTTATGGAATTGAAGCTTTATTCTTGTCAACACAGCCGCTTTCTTCTAAAATAAAAATTTCGTGTGTATGTAAAAATATAGAAAAATATTCAATCAGTTGAGGCATTACGAAGTTGCGGATGGCAACATGAAGCGGTTTTCAGAAGAGTGGTAATCGAATTATTTTGTTAATTGTTTTATTAATAAATTATTATTAATATTTGATTTGCTATTATTATATTAATAATTCTTGCTACTTCACGGTTTTCGTGGATTACTGAAATGTCAATTTTTAAACTAATAAATATAAGCTATTTTTTGTACAAATTATGTAATGGTTTTAAAATTAATAAAATAATTATAGATCGCATAAAATATTTATTTATTTAATATTTTACGTTTGATTAGCGTTTGTATAAAATATTTAATGATAAACTTTAGAATTACATAGTGTCACACAAAATCAAGTTCTAAATATTACAATCAAAGCCCTGATGGCTGAGTGGTCAGCATGACTGACTCAATTCTAAACAATTTACCTCAACTCGTGCTTGTAGAAGTGAATCCAATTTGTATGATAGCAAATGAACTTATAATGGAATATTTTCTCTCTTAGCAAAGTAAAACCGCTTAGAAATTGTCAATTTATTATTGAGTCTTGGAGACATTTTTAACTAAGCAAATTTCGATACGTTATTTTGCTGCATTGAATGAAAGCAAACAGTTGAACAGGCCACGTGGTTCTACCATGAAGTCTTTTTCAATGATTGCATCAACAAAACAAATATTTTTCTTTATCTTCAACACCATATGGATAGGTATTTTTTCCTTTGAAATGGATATTCATCCATTCGGAGAAAGGTTGTCTTTTATGGAATTGAAGCTTTATTCTAGTCTACACAGCCGCTTTCTAAAAGAAAAATTTTGTGTATATGTAAAAATATAAAGGGTGTCTAAAAACGACCACGTAAACTCCGCACAGCTAGATTCCTCGTTGGGAGTGCATAAAAACTTCCCAAAGAAACGTTCCTATACGATCCATAGTTTACGAGAAAAATACGAAGAACAAAGTATGACGTCACTGCCGGTGCAAGGAAAAACACTTTATAGAACATAAAATCCCATCATCTCGTTTAATCTTTTAAATTTTAACATCTTTAACAAAATTTAACTCTCAAATTTTATCATTAGATGTATTATAGTTTATCATGGTCTATATGATAAGAGAAATGATTTTATCATTATTTATTAAATACGTCACTTCGAATTCTTTTTATCATTTTTATCATCACAACTGTCGCGTCGCAGTATCAAAGAGGATATAAAAAGATTTATTAGCTTTATACTCTCTCTCTCTCTCTGTATATATATAAAGAGTGAAACCTTCGATTACATCATACACAATTTTAAGACATATTAATTCTTAAATAAAACTTATAGTATGATCAGATGCTAGAATACAAGCTTTCTAAAATTATGAACTTTTGTTAACCATGGGTAACCGACTATTGCGAACATTTTATTACATTTCTAAGGTGGTATATAGATTTTATTATTAAACGTATTTATACCTTTAAGCAAAATCTATAGAACAGTTTGAAACAAGAAGCTATCATGTTTCTTGTTTTTAATGAAAATAAGAAACCTTTCTTATTTCTTATTGGGCAGTATTCATTATTTTATGCAAAAATTTCATTAAAAATGATACATAAACATTCTAGTATTCCCATTTTTTTATGATAACCTTAAACATGCGAAATCTAGCTTTAATAAGTACATCCTGAGTTAACATCAGAAATCGGTATGCAACTAGCTAAAGTTCTCAATTTCTCGGTTTCAATTTTGAACTACCAATACAACAAACTGTAACTGTATCTAGTGCTACTTGGTACTATATGTGTTAACAAACTGCTATAAGACAACAATGAGATGGCGAAATACTCTCACATAAAAGTATTTGGAAGTCATGTGAAATTACACTTTCAATTCAAAGCTCATATCTTCAGGGAACGTGGAACGAGAAGAATGATTGTGTCAGGACTTGTACCACTTCATTCTGAAAAGCCCCTCGGGACGCCCCGGCAAAGAGGGAAGATGGTTGTTATTGGGGAAAATATTCTGTCTACAGACATATTCGGATCGGTGGGGGGGAGCCTAGAAAAGGTGGGGGTTGAAAGTCTCATAAGGAAGAGAGACGGTTTCCCGGCCAGAAAATGTATTTGCGTTTGCCAGACGCAAAACTATTTCTGTATTTGGCGTGGGAAAATCGATATTTTATAACTTGGCGCTGTTATTCTTTTGCTTTTTTTATTTTTTTGGATGAGGGCTGTGGAACGAGAGGCAGGGAACTACGCTATAATTGGCTGTGCAAGCATTAACAAGCGCGGCCCTGGTTTTTGGATCGATGCTGCTGCTAATGCCTAAAGTAAACGGAAACTTTTGATCGCGGCGCGTGTGTTTGTTGGGCAAGAAATGAGTGTGAATGGACGACGGAGAAGGAAGAAGGGTTGGGGAAATTTTTACACTCACTGGAGCGGTTAGTTTTCAAAAGTTTACCCAGATCAAACTATCGCATGTTCTGGAAGCGTGATTTGTATCACTAGGGGTCGATCAACACAGACGATTCTTTCTCTTGGTTCTATTGACTAGAGAAATAATGGGAATTCTCAAATAATTGGTATAGTTGATTGGGAAATCTTAATGCCAAGTTTCTGGTTAGTTACCATAAATAATTATTAACGTAGCTTTTCTAAGGAGTTAAATAAACAAAAGATCGTGCTATATTCTCTTCCTTGTGTTTTTTTTTCTTAAAGAAAAGCTTTATATAATTAATATTTTTTTTCACCAGTCTTATGAGGAATAATAATAAATGTGTGTCTTCGTACGGTATTGATGCCATAAAACGATGAGTAAACGTATTGTGAAATAAAGAAACGATGAATAATCTGTTTATATGAAAAAACCAACCTGATAAGATTGCATCGATATGATGGATGTCCATACACAAAAAAACAGTGATTGGCCTTAAATATTCTGTTGACACACTACTTATATTTGCAATATATGCCTATTATTCTTTGTTATTCTGAAATTCTTAATCCAACTATCATTTCCAAGTCAGCTTATATTTTAGTTGACTTAATAATAGGAAGAGTGGTGAAAAAAATAGAAAAAAAGTAAGGTTACTTGATTTGACTACTTCAAAATATTAGGTTCTGGGTTATATTATGAATTCTTAGAAAAGTGACAGAGATTGCTTGATACCACTCAGCAGCTGTAAGGCATTTAAACATCCACCATTGTCGTTGCCTCTAAAAATATTTCATAATAAACAATATTCACATGTCACCAGGTAAAAACCTGAAAACTTCCTACCTCCCACCTGTGAAAAAATTGAAACTCAACATTTATTCCCCATTATTCAGCAGTAACTAAGACAGAAGGCAAAATTCAAAGGTCTTAGCCTCAGCCATAGGCAATGGTAAGCAATAACTTTGAATTCTTGTTTCCTTTCGGCATGTATATCTATGGGAATAATTACGTCAATGTTTATCGGATATTTTCTCTCGTGCGTGTCATGTAGTTCATCTAGAGATAAAAAAAATTTGGAAAAAATATATACAATTGCTGATCAAAAATAATTACATCAATATTAATTTGTTTCGTTATCTATGACGTAAAATAGAGTTGTTCCAATGACACAGTAGTCTCACATCACTTCCCGTTAAGATCAGCAAAGTGAAGCATTATTTGCCGTCGGAAGTGTTTGATTGGATGACCACATTTGCCCTCACTGGGTTGTTGGAGCTCCGTGGGCAAGGGACGTGTCCATGTTAATCTCTGAAGTCCAAAGTCCTTCCACTAGTGTGGCGTGGATGTGGAGAAGAGGGTACCTGCTTAGGTGTGACCTCGTCATTTGATCGTGGTTCAAAATTGCGAGGTGCTGGGTGATGGACGACTATTCCAAACCCGTTAACCATGAGATAGAGTCCGTGGCTTAACGTTAACAGGTTTCTCTCTTGCACTTCTATGTCTGAATGTGTTTCGTTACACAATATGAAATCTCACTTAAAGAATAATTAAACACAACCCCAATAAGTTGAGGAATGCTTGAAATCTACTTTTTTAAAAAAATCAGATATGTTGTGGGAAAAGCGTAAATACATTCATTTCTGTAAGAAAAATCCATACTTTCTCAAATTTTAAGAAAACAATGAATATAATTGTTTTTACAAAAAGAAAATTACGAAAGCAATGGTAGAGAAATAAGGAGGTAAAATGCGCTCCATTTTTATTCCTGAATCTAGAAAAAAGTTTTGAAACAATATTAAATCTTTTAAATGAATTACATCACGGGATAAGCAACTAAATGTGTTCAAATTAGCATTAATTACTGTTCAAATAAACTACAAAATAGCATTTATTTTCTTTAATAATAAACAAATTCGAACGTATTCTACAGCTTAAGATTTTTAGGGAGTAACAGCCTGTTTGTTCAAGTTTTCCATTTCGAACACGGGAAAAATTCAGATATTATTTATATAAACAAGAAAAAATATTCGAATAAAATTCTAAAATACATTTACTGTTTGAAATCTGGAAACATTTTTTTCTTCTCCACATCAAATCAAATACCACCAAGCTCAGAAATTTATAGATTTTTAACTGTTAATTGGGCTAGTCGTGCTATTGATCTGTTGTTGTTGCGAAAAATAAATAATGCCTGGTTAGATATTTATATATAGTCCCTTGATTTTGATACATAACACGACATATACGTGTGATGGGGCATATATATATATATATATATATATATATATATATATATATATATATATATATATATATATATATATATATATATATATATATATATATATATAAAGAAACATCCAGTGAGTGTTCCATCTTTGCCTCGAAAGTGGGTGAGTTTTCGTAATTTAGAAGCAGGACCAAGTAGACATATACTGGTACCCCCAAGACAATTATTAGGAGAAAACCTCCCAGCACTTTTCCTGCCACTTCAAGAGGTATCATTTCACATGGATGACATTGCGATCACGACATGTTTACGTATCCCAGCTCCCATTAGTGAACCCGAAGGATCTTTGATTGGGTCGAGATTCAAACTTCTTAGCTTCCGATAACGAGAGCGATTGTCCTAACCAACCAGGACGCAGTGACCTCATAATTTCTATATAGTTTATAGCATTCAAACTAAGAGTGAATAATAAGCAAGACCGACTTAGAGAGTATTCATTTTTCCCCTAAACATAATTAGACCAAGGCCTTCTGTAGAAAAATCTTTTAACAACTATCTACTATTATCAATTGTATTTCTCTCATTTCTTCCCTCCAATTACTTTAATGCATAATTCAATAGAATTAAGCCACCACTGTCTTCATATTCCTCTATTTTTGGTTACCAAAGTGTTTTGCAGCAAAAACATTTTTACAGGATTTATTTCATCGATAAAAAAACATGGTATGCCCAGTTCATTCTTCTAGATCTTGAACGAAAGCATCTTCACACAAATCTGAAGGGAATCCTATCTTAAAAGTAAGCGATACAAATCACTTCGTACGCAAGGATAAAAAATTTAAGATTTTATTATTTAAATTTTTCGGCAAAAACATACATCATTAGAAAATTAATAACAATTTTTTGAGTAATTCTAAAATAGCAAAATCAAAAATTTCCCTAATAAAATAACTTTACAGGCTCAGAATAGTTTTCGTACCACTTAAAAAATTATCTTTATTTATATGAAAAAATGTTCGATCATCATCAGGCAACACAACTCCCGCTGAAGATAATAACAACATAAAAAATTTTTACCCATGATACATTGCGATGTACAAGGTATAACATTGTCCCTCTGCCGAGGTGGTATAATCCCTACCCGCGTGTATATCGCTTAATCTAAATTGAAAGCATAATCAACATTAGCTGCCGCAACTCCCCTTCACTCTGTCATAAACACCTACGAAATCTAATTTATGGCACTTCTAGAAACTGAGGGAGAAAAAAATATAATGAAACAAACCGCCATAATTTGCTTATCAAAACTTTTCCCTTTTGCGCCGAGAGTTGTTGCCTTAGAACACAGAGGGAAAAAAAAAAGGGAAAAAACGCATTCCCAGATCCAATCGAAATAGACCAAAAGCAAAAATTGACGTCATCATTATGGAAAAGATAAAAGGCGATCAATAGCAGAGGATAGCATTAATTTACATATGAGGTATAATTTTTTTTATTTTCTATTTGCACCGTCACATAGATAAATGAAATAATAAAGTGTTCCCATAATTTCGAATTCTGTGTTATTTTTCGTCAGTTGACTCTAAAAAATAAATAAGAAAAAAAATTTTAAATCATCCTTGCCAATTTAAACTAATCATAAAGTGGATGTATTATCTTATCTTTCTCTATTTTGGTTTTGCTTTTGTTCTATTTTCGACACGTTCAATTTTGGAAGCAATATCGCTTAAATAGATTCGAAAATTTGAAAACTAATTATTTAGAACAACAGGTAATTGTCATGATTTTGAAAACCTCTTTACAAACGGAAAAAATTATAATTAAAAATACTTCTATATTACTAGTAAAAATCATGAATGGATTATTTCTCATCATCGATGATAGTTAGACATTCGATAGTGAATTTCGCCTCGTTTGCTGCCGCTCGAAGAACGCGATTTGAAGGCAGGCAGCAAATTCGTTGACAAGTCGGATTTACGACGCCGCCTCAATCTTCACCCTTTCGGTGGTGACGAATGAGAGGTTCTAGAGGATGTTATCACAATACGATGTGACGTTGATGAAACGTTATCTGACGTCATGGATATTTTAAACCAATGAGAATTGTAATAGAAAGGCATAATCAGGATTTCAACTGAAACGAAAGAAACATTCACTTTATGGTTAGTAGAAAGAAAAAATAAATATTAATCATTCATAAGCATTATTTCCTTTTAGTTATGTTTTGATTTTGAACCCTTTTTCACTTCTGATCCTTGTAGTGCTGGAAGATGGATTTCCTAGTAACCGGACATTCTACAACAACATATGACAAGCTAACAGATATGATCCTTCATTGGATAAGCAATCAGTGCATAAGTGAAATTAAGTTAATAGTTTCTTTTAGCTATCTTTTTTCAAATTTCTTACTACTGTCAGTTTACCACAAGAATACCTCTCACCAAGTGCGGTGGTTGCTATAGAAAAAAGTTGCCGGTTTAAGATACGAGTTAAGGCTATTATGAAATGGACATGTTTGAAGTGTTACTTTGTGATATTATTTAGGAGTTCAAGTTAAGACTGAAGCTGTTCTTTTGACTCCTCCTGTAGAAAATGGAATGCGTCTTGTTTCCATGGCAACACACAGACAAAGACCAATTGGCGAGAACTATTTTACTAGTTGGCAGACGATAATTTTATAGCAATTTTATTTTCATTTTTTCATTGTAACAGGTCATTGGAACGTTCTTTACTTATGTCCTCACTAGTTTCATAGTATCGTTAGTTTCACTTGTAGATAGTTTCTCACAACTTTTTAGCAGTTTTTTCCGTTATTTCTGTAAACAGTATGACATTACTCCTAAAGGCAGCAAACCTGGTCACCGTCAACCGGACACGGTGGATGACTACCAGCTGTCCACAAGCCATCCACCAACCATCCACGAAATGACGTCACGTATGACCAAATTGAGGCGGAGCTTTCCACCAAACGAAGTATTCAGCATGTTTAATTTTTTCATCCACAACCGAACGACAAGTGTATATTTACTTGATTCGCGCTGTTTATACAAGAGCATGGAATTCAAATGTTCTATAGATATATTGAAGAATTTATCATTGAATATTTTAAAAGCAAGTTAAATTTAATTGGTCAATATGTTTTAGAATTTCAGTTTTTTGTTTTATAATATATACTTACTTATTTGATTATATATTTTTTAATAAATAACAAGTGTTCGTAAAACCTACGTGATGATAATTATTTTAATAAACATTTTAAAAAATCAACTATATAAAGATCTCATTTGAATAATTAATAATAATTTTAAAAAACAATTCTCTGGTAAAATTTCAAAAGATTTTTAAAAACTATTTTCATTATATTTAAATCTTTCTCATTGAAATTGCTTTTCAAAATTAAAAAAATGAGTATTTTTAGTTTTTAATAAAAATTAACTGAATAAAGCGTTTTTAATTTAAACTACAATTAAAACACAGCAGAATCTCTAATTTAAATAATATTTTTTATTTATTATTACTTTTATGAATGCATTAAATACATGAACTTTAATATGATAAATAAATTTATTTGTATTTTTTATTTAAATATTATAAAACAGACTCTGAAATAAAATGCAATTATTTTTTAAATTAAGATTTTTAATATAATGCAAATGCATAAGTATTTGTAGTAAAAAAAATTTTATATAATAAAAATGATTTTTCAATTTAGTTTTCATTTATAGTTTATAGAAATTCATTTCAAAGAAATATTGTTAACTTTATTTTAAATAAGTTGCATGAACAATTGAAATAAGCTTTATGTTATTTAAATTTTGTTCTCCCTTTTTTTCTTCCAAATATACTTCAGCAATAATATTTACTGCTGA
Organism: Latrodectus hesperus; assembly: GCA_037975125.1. Classification (NCBI taxonomy): domain Eukaryota; kingdom Metazoa; phylum Arthropoda; class Arachnida; order Araneae; family Theridiidae; genus Latrodectus; species Latrodectus hesperus. The sequence goes on along the minus strand of CM075851.1, from coordinate 6,320,007 downwards.
TATTTAAATCAAAGTATTACATTCAATATTTCTTCGCGTTTAGGGCATGATTATGTTTTCCAACATGAAAATATTAACAAATATACAATACAATAATAATGCAAGTTAAACAGTAAACTTTTATTGGTTAATATTTGGAGTGACGTTATTGATGACGTAATTGTTTCGTGTTCTGCTGGTATACCAGACACCAGGGATCCACAAAACAGACACCAATGAAACACCATCCACAAGCAACGTGGTGCACAGGTTTGCTGCCTGCCTAAGAAAAATTCCATTTCGCTGGTTCTCCAAAAAAGTCCCGAATCACTCAAAAAATAGTCTGCAAGTTTCTATTTTAGTTTAATTTTTTATTCGAAATTACCTACCACTGGCGCATTAATTAACATACATAAAAATAAAATTTTCTTAATCTATGTGAACTGATAAAATTTGGTGGCCTAATATTATGATAGCAACATGACATGTATTTGATTTTAACTCCTCTAACACATAATTCACGGTTACTACTGCAATGCATCAAAGACTGTTACAATTAATGAGCTTTTACGAGCTATAAAGGAACTTTAATGCACCCTTCACCTCGCCAATCAATCATGCAATATTGATTCAGGCGATGATTTCTCGCCGTCATAGATAATGGTAGTCCATTAAACATTAACGTTACTCGGATTGAATATCAGTAGTTGTTAGCTAAATTAAGCAACGTTTTAAGCAGCAAGAAAATGATGTTGATTAACAACAAACATATAAGTTCTTTAAAAAAATATCCTTTAATAATATAGTTGTGACCTCCTTCCTAAAATACTAAAATTTAATTTCAATTACTTTTATTATAAGTTTGAAATATTTTTAATTTAGAAATTCCCTTTTTTTAAATTTTCTTTTTGATATGTATACCAATAAAATTCCACATTTTCAAATGAGTTATTAAACATAAATTGAAAAAATATAATCCTTTATAAGAATGGGATTTTTCTATTAAAGTAAAATTAAGATTAATCAAAAAGATTTTTAGGAAAAATGTAAAAAATTCAATAATAAAAAAAATTTAATGTTGTGTAAGCAAGGCATTAGCCTTCAGATTTAAAAGAGATTGTTTGCAAATATTGCATTTATTTATTTAGAATTTTATTAATTAATGAAATGGCACAGATGCTGTATAATCCAGGATTCCAAATTCTGATTATTTATAGCGATGAAAAACTGTTGCCAAGATGACGCATTGTGACGTGGCGATGACGTAATTACTAGGGTTGCTAAAATAGAATTTTCTGCCTAATTCTTATTGGAGCATCTCTTATGACGTAATAAAAAACCAGGTTGCCAGATACATAAGAAAATCCTCCAAAAATTCACCGAAATCAGAAGTTGGAATCCTGAATTATACGGTAACTGTGCCAATGAAATTTTTAAAAATTTAAATGGTCCTTTACCGATTTAAATTAACCATAAAGTAAATGTTTTGTCTTGTCTCTTTCCTTTTTGTTTTTGCTGTTCTATTGCCCATGTGCTAATGGTATGAATCAATGGAAAATGGCTCCTCAAAATGATGCTTCACTTTTTAAAAAAGAAATCTTTTTATAAACAGAAAATACTTCTATGATATTCTCAGACATTCGATGGTAAACTTTCACGTGTTTACTGAAGCTCGATGAATGCGATTTCAAGACAGGCAGCAAATTCATCTACAAATCGGATTTATGTCGCCATGGCGTAAATAAAACGATATCTGACGTCATGGATATTTTAAACAAATGTAAATTGTAATAAAATGACATAGTTATGATCTCAACTGGAAAGAAACAGACACTTTATGGTTAAAAACGTTTTTTTTTTTTTATACCTACGTATCACTCTGTCGATTACTTTTGCCAAAATAAGGTGTCAACAAATATTTAATCTAAATCCAAATCTTACAATTTTGAGATCGTCCCTTTACGTTTTATATTTCTCATAAATTTAAGATTACGTATCATTTGTTTTAATTTTAGAGCATGCAAGCTTTAAATTCATGATTTAAATAAGGGGATATGAATTAAAAATAAAGTTTTAATTCCATTTGTTTTAATGAAAATATGTTTTAACTGTCCTATTTGGCTTCTTCATATTTTGAAAAAAAATTATTAAGATTTGCAGTATTTGGTGACATATTTGTTTCGGCTAAAATGATCGACCTGATAATAAATATAGGTACCGAATTTTCTTACACGAAGATCACTCATCCAAAGAATATTTTCGACCAAAAGCCTTGATATATTGTTGCTTTTTGGTCATTTTTTTACAAACTAAAATGAATTCTTTGTTCCTGTTAACCAAACACATCAGAAGCATGTAAAACATATTCCTCAATAAAAATCTTAGCTATAGAGAGAAAAATGCAATTAATCGAAAACAAAATGGAAGTAAACTTTGTAGAACAAAGAATTCAACACCACCCAACTTGTCTAGTGATCAGCAAGGACCTGTCTTTGTCCTTTCCTTGTATGAATGAGGTGTGAATGGTTGCCTACCCTATAAACGGGTACCTATGGCATGTGTGTAGAGCAAAATTGTACTTTCACCTTCATGGTGCTCTGATTAAAACGATAGACGCTCCCAATTGACTTAAATTCCCATAGCCAAGGCATAGCGAGCTTGGCTTGTCCAAGTGTCATTAGTAACAACATGAATTCAACACATTAATTCTGATCAGAGAATTATTTTTGATCCATAAAACATTTTCTGGTACTTTTCCATAATAAATTTGATCCTAAAGAAATAGCATGTTTTTTTACGGATAAGCGAAAATAATATAAAGTAGATACGATGATTTTATTGGCTCAAATTTTTTGTTAAATTTATTACATACTAAATCGAATTTTTTTGTGTGCAAAAACTGGCTAAAAAGGGATAAACAATTGTAAACAAGCTTAATCCTGAACAAAAGTAAAGCTAGTTGGTGTGAAAGATTTCTTTGGTGATAATTTTGTCGGTTAGGAAGCATTAGGTCACAAATCACCAAGGACAAAAAAACATCTAAACACAGCAAAATTTCATTTTATCTCATTGAATGAAAGGTACAATTACATTATGCTTATCTAATCGATCACCGATTCGATTGCTAACCAGTTTCCTCCATAAATAAATATTGGCTTTTAAATGAGCCATATCAATAAAAGATTATTGTTTAGTTTATAAAATGTAAATAAAATGTTTGTATTATTTTTTAGTATTTTCCAAGAATGTAAATATTTATAAGCGATACATGGTGCAAATGGAATATTTATGATAATAATTTATTATTTTTTTCTTTCCTATACATCCATTATCAAAAGCGGGGGTATATGATGGAAAAATACCCCTTTCCTTTAATCACAAATTTCAATTCGGAAAGAAGATTTGGAATAAAATTATTTGCTATTCCACAACCAATATCTCTCTCATGAAGGAAAACCCATTAAAAATTAGTTTGAATAGGATACTGTGAATCACTGCAAATATATTTTCTTCAGTGACATGAACTTAAGAATCGAACCCATATAATACTAAACTGAACATCAAAGTGAATTCACTGCATAGTTACAAAATACAATTGAGGAGGATCATAATGGAGAAAGCGTGTGGAATTTTCTTTGCCTAAAATTTCCCAATTTTAGTTTTGATTTTGAGTTTATAGTATTATAGGAAACATTGGAGATAAAAAATATGGAAACATTTTAATGTTTCAAAAACTCACAGATCTAACGTTGTGACAAATTTTGAAAACACCTTTATATGAAACACATCAAGAAAATAAATATTATTAGTGAATCTCAGATATATGATTTTTATTTTCTCTTATTAAAATACACTTTTTATGATAAAATTCTAGAAGCTATCAAATTCTTTTTTATTCAATGCATAAAAATTTTGAAATTTGGTATCAGACAAATACGAAGAGCTTAATTCAAGCATGCTGGCAATTAATTATATACTGTTTTCAAAGACAGAATATTGCTTTAAAAGCTCGAAACAATACTTTACAACAGCAATTTTTGTTTACTAGATAAATTCTGTTACTTTGATAGATAACGCTCATCTATTTGAATTTAAAATTCAAATTCTGTAGTACACTTTCAATAAAAACGTAATCAGTTTCTTACAAAAAAGCAAAACTCATTAAAACTAGAGCGATCATTTATTTTTTAATTAAGATCTTTTACAAAAAACTCGAAATTTTTTGTCAAGTAATAAATTCCTTTAAAAATTTCTCTTTCAAATGAACTTGTAATTATTAATATTTTATTTTGTTTCATTCATACTAAATCATTGGAATAATATGGATGAAATCGTTTTTAGCATTTCTTTTTAAAGAAATTTTTTTTCTAGAATGTAAATTTAAAAGGCCCCAAATTTTAATCAAGCCTTTTCTCTTTTGCGAAGTCTTTGAATACTTCCAAACAATACTAGTATTATGTATCTTTTTCGAAGAACTCTTGGAAATTTTTACTTCTTGAAAGCCTCTTTTCAACAGTCTTCATCAATAATGTACAGTAACTGATAATTAAGATTTTGAAGAGGGGAAGATTTTACTTATTCTCAAAGTCATTTATATTCAGATTGTGCAGTAATTTGAATGCTTTCTCTCTAATAACCTATTAATTAGAAGCAATTCTTAAAAGAAAACTCATCACTCTGCCTCTCTCGTATTACTACGGAGGTTGCGCCCTCTTTCGGCGTGGGGAGAAAAGAGAAAAGCCTTGATGTTGAATCTAAAAAAAGAATTTTTCTAGTTTTAGTTTCAGTGTTCGTTGATTGTCTTTGAAGAAAACTGACAAATGAAGTTCATTTATTTTAAATCGTTCAACAATTTACATGCAAGTTTCCAAATGAAAAGTTCTGAAAAATTCTAATCATTATTAAATTTAGAAACAAAAATTCTTTTTAATTAATTTAAGAGAATATTAAAGGCGTAATTATAAGAAACTAAATTTAATAACTTTTGAAACAGAAAATAAGTAACTGTTAATTTATATATAATTAAATTGGTAACCATTTATTAATTGATAATCAGTAACAGTAATTAAAAATATATACATTGAAGAGAGAGAGTAAAGTATATTGAATTACAAAATATAATTCCCATACGAGTTTTTTTTTTTTATATGCAAAAAAAAGAAAAGATAATTTCCTATGTGAGCACTACTTTTTTAAAAATTTATATCATTATTTTATAAATATTTGAAACTCAAATTCTTATAGTAAAATGGAAACAAAAAATATTCTGAAAATCAAAATGCCGAATGCTTTGTAATAAAACAAAGTTTATAAGTTTAAATGTCAAGAAGCTCGCCATAAGTGTCTTAGCTTCTTTGTGGAAGGCATAAGAATATTCATAAAAACATGAGTACAGTGAAAACATTTCTGTTATAAATATAAACAATCGTCTTACAGAAGTCACGTGACGCGATTTTGCTTTTACACGGTTGTATTACTATTTTAATTCTATGTGATACTGATCTTTAATATAATACTACTTTAAGTATTTTTAGAACTCGAACACGTTGAAGTTGAGTTTTTATTTTATTTTTATAATTTATAACATAATTTACATAAGTAAATTATATAACACAAATTTCTTTTTACATCTACATAAAACACATAAGCTTTTTTCATACATAAAACAGATTTTGAATCTATAGTAAATTATATAACATAATTTATTTGCTGATGAAAGTTCAAAAGGAAGACCTAAAATAATAATTTAAAGTCTTTGGAAAATTTTTCTTAGACAGAAATAAGGTAACGGGTCCCTTTTCGAAAAACACTGCTAGTGAATGAGGGAGGGTATTGCACCAAAAGAAAATAAGGGTTGAAACTTTCGACGTAGGATCTTCAAATGGTCAAAAAAGGGTCAAAAAATGAAGATGCATATGTGAAGATGTGTGGTTGGTCTAAGGACTATATCAATAAGTTGATGCATTAAAAGTTACCATCAAATACCACTCAGTTTAATACCACTACCAAATGAATTACACACACAATTTCCCATATCGATGAATTCCTATTTAAACTCCTCTAAAAGCGATTGGATCACTATATTCTATATGTTTAGCCATTATACAGGTCCATCAACTAAATTTGTGGGTCAAACGTCTCTTAAATTCTGTTTATAAAACCTTAACAGAAATTACTACATATTCCATTCAGGTTAAATGTGTAACGAAATTCTAAAAGTCCTGTATATCAGTGTTTCTCAACTGAATTTACTCCAAGAACCGGTAAAATATTTCGGCACGTTCGCGCGGACCGGTAATATTAATAATTTGACCCAATGCACAATTTTTCGCAAAGATAAATCATGAAGACATACATAATTTTAAAAGCATTTTGTTTGTTATAATTTACATTTGTATATTCAACTTACTTATATAATATTGCATCGAGAATAAAAGCACCAAAACTTAATTAAAACTCCAAGAAAATTCTAACGTGAATGATATATTTATTTTTTTTAATTAATATATTAGCCAAAACAACAATGAGTCGAAATGTGAGCAACGTAAGTAGATACCAAATAAGCAAAAAACAATTTACCAAAATAAAGGATATATAAAAACTAAAATTAATGAGATTGCTGCTGATCTTTGTTGCTGACTAAACTGTCAATCCTAGGCTTTAAACCAGTTACAGCAATACGTAAAGCAAGTGCAAGAGCAAGTCAATTTCTATGTTTCGTCTTAATAACAGTCATAGCCGAAAATGTAGTTTCACACAAATAAGTTGATTAAAAAGGCAATAAAATCTTCAACGCCTTTGCATGAAAATTGGGGTATTCTGTTGCAGTCTTTATCCAGAATTGATATGTTTTTATTGATTTGAACTGTGATTTAAGCCCTAGATCTGAAGACAGTTCAATAAGTTCTGTTTCCTGGACTGTAGTGAGATTGTTATCATAAATATCAATAAATGGATTGATTATCCACAGATTACCTGAACGTACATCTTCTTCTGGGGGAAAATACTGGTCAAAAGCTATTGATAGTTCTTTTAAATGCTCCAAAATAACGCTGATAACGCTCTTTTGATCCATGTAATTAGTATTAATGTAATCAAAGAAAGAAGCAAACATATCAAAAGTGTTTTCTTCCGCACGTTTATACCAGAGTTTCAATTTCTTTTTGAAAGCATCAATCTTATTGTAGAAGTTGAAAACGGTATTAGTTTTACCTTGAAGACTTAAATTTAGTTCATTTACCAGAGAAAATATGAAGTTTATATTTTCGAATTTTTTAACAACGAATTATTTTTTAACTAGAATTTTGTTTGCTTATTCATATCAGTTCTTGTTACTAGCAGATGTAATAAATTTTTTCGGTTTCATAACTGTATTCAGTAATAAATTTGTTCACTTTTGTTTTTTGTTTTTGAAAGTAATTTTTATAAGATATACCTCATTATAACATTATTTATATACAATTCGGAGCCTAAAATTTTGTAATTTCAAAATGCTTTTTTTTATTTCTATATCATTTTAAAATGACTATATTTTACCATATCTGTGGTAATGTTTCTATACATATATCTTCTTAACAACTAAAACGTCTATAATTTTAATATAAAATATATCATCTTAGAGACTAAATATGAACTTATACTGTCAAAACGATATATTTGAATAATATTTAGTAATAAATATAAATCTATATTCATTATTGAGAAAGGTAAGCAATCGAATATTCATGCTAGCAAACATTTCATATTAAATCATAAAATAAATAATGTACACCTTTTATGTTTTCTTACCACACAGCTTTCTCTTTCCTTTCATTACTTTCTAGCATTTATATCCAGGTGAAATTCCTAAGGGAAACAGACTTCTCTTGTTGCGAGAAAAAAAATTCTCGACCTAAGTTCCAAGAGCGAAAGCACTTCTGAAATCTTTTACGTGTTTTGAACGAGACCGAAGCTGACAAATGCTAAAGACTTGTCAACCTCGCTTTCGTATTTAGAGCTTAGAACACGGAAAAGCTCTTTTCCTGACCCAGGACGATCGGACACTTTCTACTTTCGCCAGACGATAAAAAGAGGAAGAAATGTTTTTATTTCAAGTACAAAGGAAACTGATCTGGCAACAGAATCAAATATCTCCTCGTGAGAACAATGGTGAATGGATTCCAACGGACTAAAGTACTGTTGTTCTTCTTCGCTACTTTCCATTTTCGGCAGGTAATCTTATTTCCACGACTAAAGTTAAATTCAATTTATAAATGAAGCATTATTGGTTCACTTTTTTGCTGTTTTATTTTGATTTAAAATCGAAATTCTCGAAACGATGTTCTTTATATTTATGTTCTGAATTGAAACCAATTGAATTACTTGGTTTTTCGAAATACAAAATCGATTCGTGGCTACTCCATTTATTATATTGCAAGAGTTGCCTTAAACTTTGTGACATGAAGATAAAATCGAATTACCGAAATTTATGTGCATTTTTTTACAGCCGAGAAGCAATACCAAATGTTTGTTCAATTTCTTTTCATGTTATTAAATACATTAAAAATGATTTCATCCCAATTTATTAAAATTAAGGTTTAAACTAATTTTTATAAATGATTTTAAGATTATATTTTGTCTAGGTAATAATTTTTATTTTCTTTTATTTTTGGTATTCTTACATCAAATATGTTCTTAACTCAAGAATTTCGAACAATCTTGAACTGTCTTTTACAAAGAAATGTATAACAGCTAGCAAACAAAATAAAATCGTACGAAAGTTTTGCTGTCTTGATCATTAGTGCTAAGGGCTGTTTTGAACAAACATCTGTTAAAACATGTTAGTCACCTAAAAACAAGAAACTGCACTTTTTTCATTTCCTTTAGTTTGCAAAAACGGACGTTCGGAAAAGAAATGTTGCGTTGTATAAATAAACCCAATATTTAAAAAAGCAAGATTATTTTCTTTTTACGGCCACATTATACTCTAACTATTCTTTATAAACGATGCATAAAAATATTTTATATTTAAATTATTATTTTTACCATACATAATCAGTAAATTTTTTAAATTTTCAAAAGATGTTGATTTAAATAAACAATCTCTAAATCAGAGGTCACTGTGGCCTGGTTCTCATTTTCGGGAGGTTGTGAGTTCAAATCACTACTCAACCGAATAACCGTCGTACTTATCTAAAGATGTGTGGAGCGCGTTAAATAAGTAATGATCTCAATGCCTTGATATCCCTGGAGATGGCAGGTCAAATTTCGGGAGATCTTTCGCTTGGTCCCTCCTTCTAAATTATGAAGACTCCAACCCTACTACTTCCATCCATCTCGTAAAGTCCAACTCTGGGCTAAATATAGAAAAATATGCTGGTGCAACAACAATGACTTCTCTGTATCAATTTTGAATTAAAGCAAATCTAAAAATGGATTTTGTACATACTTATTTTATTATATATTCATTCATAGCGATGCAGGTGAGTCCTGAATTGTACCTTTAGGTTAACGGGTTTGGAATACTCGCCCAACACCCAGTGCCACCTAGTAATTTTGAACCACGTCAGGTGACGAAGTCACACGGGAGCTGATATCCGCCTCTCCACATCCACCCCACAACAGCGGAAGGATTTGGACATCACATATTAACGTGGACACGTCTCAAACCCACGGAGCTTCAGCAACTCATTGAGAGAGAGTACGTGGCTTATTTTACTATATATTGTCGATTGATAAAATAGGAAAAAGTGAAAAATTCGGTACCTAATAAATATAAGTAAATTCAATTAGAACCCCTTATTTGTGACCAACATTGTTGTTAGTTATACAAAAAATAATGATGGAATATATATATATATATAGAGAGAGAGAGAGAAAGAGATTTGAATTCTGAAAATATTTATATGAAAATTAATATAGTGTCTAATAGGTGTTTTCACATTAAATGTGAATTAACTTATAAATCTACAAACTTTACTTTGAAATATTTTTTTGAAGAATTTCATTTCAGTCATATTTCCATTTTAAAAGTTTATGTTACATTTGATTTAAAAAGTATAATTTGGCTCAAGAGAAGGTAGCTAAAAATCTTATGAGAATAATTTAAAAAAATGATATGTATCTGGGCTTGGTATCTATTGTGCGTATTGTTGAGAAATTTTGCAAATTCCGACTGGTTACTTCTGCTTATCGAAGCAGTCAAATTCCGTCTTGATATTTTGAATCATAGTCAAGTTACAAGATGGATGCTTAAGGCATGGTTCCTTTCTCTCCAAATACTACCAGGAAGAATATTATATTCTATAAAATCCAACTCTTTCGACTTAGTCAAAAATAGAGCAGCTTCCTTTAGTGCACAAGAGTTGTGTCCATTTCACCAAGCTACCGTAACACTTCAAGTATTTACATACAAATGAGATGCATATATATTAATCTCTTTAAAAAAATAATTGTTTTTAATATAAAACAATATGCTATAACACTCAGATTAAAAATTAATCAACACACACGTTAAATTTCATTCGCACTGCGCTTGCAAAATCGATGTAATCGAATCACGGTCAAAGTCATTCCCGTCATAATAAATAAAGTCAAAGTTTATTTTGAAATTAAATTATTGTGAGATTAAATTTTCTTATCACAACAATATGGTAAATAAATTATTGGCCAGCCTGTTTTAAAATAAAATACATTTAAGTATAACTTCTTAAAATATTTTAACTGCTGGTAATCATATATTTCATTAAAACTTATTTTACAGTAACAAGAGCTACACATTTCTCTAATTCCTACTTTATTTTCCGTCAACTTAAGAAAGCATTCTTAAATCATTTATTAATTATTTTCAATAAGAATTGGCTTTTCAAAATTTTTAGAATGTTTGAAGCCTTATTCCAAAGATGGAGTTTACTTATTTATGGATTAGTGTGAGTAACAAGTGATAAATTCCAGTGCAGTATTTTTGGTAACGAGATTTTCCAACGATTCGTGCTATGAAGCTAATTTTAAAATTGAGATCTTTAACAATCAGAGTCACGTGACTCGTATTAATTTCAATTGAATTTCCTTTTTCCCCGTTTAACATTCATTTTCGTTCGAGAGTAAACTAAATGCCGAAGTTCGTTTTGGTTTTGGCAACAGAACATGGAATTCGTTGTCGAATTTCAGCGAGGTATTTCAATCTAAAGCAAACATCGATGACTCAGGATTGGAGAAGATCTGAATTTGTGAGAAGTTAATTAACTTTGGATATAAGCTCATTAGTTAAGCCTTAGGGGAGCTTTGTTTTCATTGCAATCAAGCGACGTCATTGCAGAAGCGCTACTAGTTCCGCCAGATGATAGCGGAAATGGAATTCCGGCGAACAGCGGAGCGAACTTTTCAGGGTAGAAAGCTGAAACTCCGTTAAATTGAATTGAATTCACGACATTATTTTAAACTCTTTCTCGATGTCAGAACTTGATAGGATTCGAATAGAAAATGAGATAATTTCGGTCCTTCAATTAAATGAAAGAGCAAATGAAACGGATTAATTTCAGGGAATTCATCTATTTTAAAAATCTTTTTTAGAACAAAAAGGAATTGAATACGAATTTACACATCAAAAAAAAGTTAATTAATTCTCCACACTTACATTTTTAAAGCTGGAATTTGACGGATCAGAAAGCTTGAGAAAGGCCGGAACATTTAATGATTTGTGGATAGAAAATAAAACATTTTTCTGTAAATTTTGTTCCATTACTTTAATAATGAATTATAAATAATTTATTAATAAAATAAATAAAGAACTTTAATTATAAATGAAACTACTTATTTTTATATAATAAAGAGGACGTCTATTTTCAGTCCTTCCTAGAAATTACAAATAAATCCGAGATTAGGTTAAATTAACTTATACACTCACTGGAAAAATATGATGAACTATTTCTAAGAGGAAAAAATTAATATATAAAACAGATTGTATAGCACATACTACATAATTATTCGCTTCTTTTACTTTTATCAGAGATTAAACTTCTTTTACTTTTATCAGATTTTTAAAAAGGATTTGAAAATCATTGCCAATATAAGAAAAAAGAAGCGAACTCAATCGTATCTTAAATAGCATAGGAATATGATGTGTTTGAAAATTTTTTATTTAACCACGACTATTAGTACAAGTACAAAATTTAATTTATTGTTCCTCAAAATGAATTAATATTAACTGTTAATTCAGTGAACACAAATGTATATTCAAATGATCTCCAAAAAAACATATTTAAATTTTTTCCAAAAATATATTTAAATATCTTTCCCGTTTATTATAATATTCTTCAAAATTAAATATTGAGAGAATTCCTCAAAATATAATTTTTTAAACTAATATTTTAACTCTATTATGTTTCTCGTAATAGTTGCTTATCTCATAATTTGTATATTTTCAAATATATATCTTTTACGGATGCTATTTAATCATTCACTTTCTTATCATCCTCTATAAAGGAAATTAAAACATGTGTATGAAATAACTAAAAGCTGAAGGAATGTTTCAATTTTTAAAAACACAAAGATTTTGAAAACGTATAAATTATTTAGGATTATAAGGATAGAGAATCTGTATTATATATGTGACTTTAAATTGTTTTTACAAATAATGAGGGGTGATCGTAACCATTCAAACAAGCAATAATAACATAGGAGTGCACCCCGCTCTAAGAAACACAAAAAAAAAAAAAATTAAAACTCCAACCTGAATTCACAACAGTGTTGGAAAAGCGAATGAACACAATATCGAAAGTTGCCAAATCAGATTTATTTTTTGGTTAAAAACTCACCGCAAGAGTTCAAAATGCCGACAACACGTGCCGTTGCACAATTGTCAATGTAACTGAACCAGAAAAGAAAAGATTGCCACACGTTCTTAGTGATGAAAAAGTCGAATGACCAAGTCACAGCGAGAAGGACAAGACACATATCTAGTATTTCTGATTTATCATGTTGAGATGTGTGCCGTTCCTAAAGTTACTGATCAGGATAGAAAAATATGGTAGACCAACGTCAAGCTTAAAGCACATCTTTCTTCATGGGAATTGAAACAACTTCAACAAAAATAAGAAGCATTTGTTCCAAAAATGTGCGGTTTGTTACAGAATCAAAGGTTCTGGCATGGTGTAAGTCCTCCCAGGTAATGACCAAACCTAGATGTTCACAAAAATTTTTTTTCTGTTCTTCATTTTTTCAATCATTCATCCATATGTTGTCATCCCTGCCTGATACAGAACTGTAATGTTTTGGATACTGCAAAGCCCAAGACAAGGCTTTAAGGCGCCACCATTGTAAATCCTTCATTTTCAACAGCATGCTGGGTGACGGCACAGTTTGGGGACAACCTTTTAACCCCTGGAAGGTGCTGATTGCTCACGATGATGGTGAGTGGACTAAACCCGATAACCGATTGGTACAGAACGGGGTCCACTCCCATCTCTTATGTATGTATGTCGTTTAATGAAAAGAAATGTAGTGGAGATTTCTGTCAGACCAAACTTGTTGATTGCCCATTCAGGGTAAAAATATTTTCATTATAAAATTACTGTGAGAAATGAAAAATCACCCCTAGAGGGCGAACAAAAAAATAGTCAGTTGATGTACGTTGACCGTGAGATGCGGTGGGAGAATGGCTAAACTCAATATTAAATCCTCTTTGTTATTTGTTACTGAATTGCAGTACTTCATTTAAACGTCCTGACATGGCTAAATGTATAAGTAATCTTAATGAAATATTGGGTTAAATGATGCACGTAGGATATAACATTACCCACATCACAAATTAGCATTTAAATAAATATATGCAGTGAAATTCGGTAAAGTAGGCCTTTATTTGGCGAAGTTCATAAAGTCTTGGCTCTCGCTGAAAAATTCCATTACAGAGGAGTAGAGTGCACTCATCGAATACTGGGAGAGGAGTGCTTCACATAAGCATTTACAAATTTTCTGTTCGCATTAATTTTTAATGTTCTTCTCAACAAAAACACCATTACGCATAGCATTTCCAAAATACATGGTAAAATTATTAAAATATAGGTAAATAAACAATTTATTTATAAAAATTAGGAAATGCGAAAATGATAAGTTGATTTGATAAAGAGCTTTATTAAGAATTTTACTTAAAGTTAGTTTGGAGATGAAAATCTTCATTACCAGACTGAATTGAAAATAATACACTCCGTTATATTCATCCTAATCATCATCAAGGACCCAGGTGTATTCACCATAAGTGAATCATTCCATATTCCGAAGAAAAGGTCGCTACAAATCATGTTAACTGAAAACATTTTCCTTCATTCAGATAGTATCTACTTATTGGTCCTTTAAGATTCAGTAACATGAGGTCACACATAATCAAGCATATCAGAATTCTTTCTCAGAACGCTCAAAGTGATTTATTTGATTTAGAACTTTTGTATTTTTTTAGAATAAAACATAACATTTTTGAAGAAATGTTTTAAACATACTTTGATTCTTAAAATATAAAAACAATATTGAACTTAATACAGCTTCTTGTTGTTCTGAAACCAAACGAAATTGTTTTATATCGTTTCTCAATGATCCATCTTAACTCGAATATATATTTATGGAATGATTCCACGATAAAAATTTTCAGCCCTTTCAGATAAAAACTTACAAAAAGAATCGAATTGCATTCTTCCCTCGTAAAATCTGCACCTCAACCTGTTCTATTGAATTCCAGTCACACAGTATTCATGAAGAAAGAAAGAAGGAACTGTTGCCAACACATAATAGAAAAGAAATCAGCAGACTCAGCGAAATAATGGATTTCTGAAAGAGGACGTAATAGTTGTAGTAATACACTGAAGTCGATGATTCCGTGGTTAGAATTTTGATCAACTTGTTGTGGGGTGCCCGGGTATAGGGAGACAAAATTTCTTTTATTTCCGCGAAGCATGTCAATTCAATTAGAAAAACATATTACTATTCTGAATAAGTGGATAGTTCTAGAATATCTTCATATTTATTCAGGAATTATATTATCAATAAATTTATGTAAATTTCTACAAAAGCTTTAAAAGCAATTTGTAATCAGCAAAATTTAAAATGTAATAATGCAACTAATGTAAACTTAATTACTGAAATTACTATATTTTAATTATTAAGTCAAATAAAATTTGTATTTATAAAAAAATATTTGTATGCCTTCATCACTTAAGCATTTAGCATACATTATATAATTGAACATTTTTATAAAAAAATACTAATCTACTTTATTGAAATAATTATTATAATTGAAAGAGAAAAAATTGGTCATACGTAACACCATAGTTAGGGAAATAAAAAAACTTAGATGTATAATTAATATAAACAACCTTGAATTCTGTTATTGAAATAGTAGGATCATTTTTCTAAGTATTTTAATTATTTTTTATGCTTAATTAATTATTTTTCTTAATTAATTTTTATAATTAACAAATTCGTAAAATAATTTTTTTTTTTACGAATTTGTTGAAAACATTTAAACTTAACTTCAACCTTAGAGAGAGATTTTGGGTATTCCCAAAAAACTTAGAAAATTTATCTCCAGACAATGTTATTTATTACAAAATATTAATTATTCAAAGCTGAAAAAAACTCTCTGGAATACATACACATCGTTGCAAATGAGCCTCGTGATCATACAATTTACGGATAACAGGGCTGGACCATTCTCTTATCTGCAAGTATTTCGTAATTTTGAACTAAGGTCAGGTGACGAGCTCTAACCAAAAGTAACACCTTCCTCTTCACATTCACATCACAATAAGGAAGGTCTTTACACGTCATAGATTAATGTAAGTACGTACCAACCCTCGGAGCACCAGCAACCCAATGAGAAAGAATTTGGCCACCCGATCCAATCGTAGCTGAATACAATACATTCATACCTTGATTATACCTTGTATTGCTATGCATTAACGCCAGGAGTGTGCCCACTCAGATGTGACCTCATCATGACCTGACAGTGGTTCAAAATGACGAGGTACTTGGCGATGGGAAGCAAACCCGTTAACCTAAGGGTACAGTCATAGGCTCGCTTGCACCGCTTAGTATTATGCATTAATGCCTTGTTCATACCTTGGATTACTATGCATTAATGCCTTGTTTTTATTTATGCTTTTATACTTTGTTTTTATTAAATGTAATATATTTAGTGCCATATATATTTAATTGGTGAAATCAAAGCTTATTTGACGTCTCACGGGTTCAACCCCAACACTATAAATGGATGTTGTACCAGTTTAGGATGAACTGTAGATTCCGATCAAGCTAGCTCCCATTTACAAAAGGAGGCTATTGAGGTCCGAATAAATCAATCCAAATGTTTTACCCATCTTTAAACGTATGGCAAGTAAATGTGCCCACTGTAATGTGTTCTATTCAAATCATTTTACACACTTCGTTCAATGTATGCATAGTATACACTTTGCTACCGCATGTTTACTTGGTTTAGATCTTATTGAAGGTGAATGTGTTTTTAGAATTCGGAGATACCACCAGGTTAAAAACTGAAAATACAAGCATTAGCTTAATGCAATGTAAAGTGAAGGAGAACATGCCTTAAATATTTTTGCATGTTGTGAACCAAAATAAATAAATTATCAAATAAAGAAAAAGCTACACACTTTTTACTGAAGTTCAATTTAAATGTGAATACATGTGTTCTACAGTCTAACACATAAAATAATGCACATAACAGACTAATCGGATTAACAATTTAGGAAAACCATGAGTTGCCCCACACGAAATGACTCCTATATATATTAGCTAAAAACAATTCGATTAAGGAATATATAATCTTTAAAACTCTCTTCGATTTCAAAATTATTAAATACTGAAATCAGATATAAATCTGAGTTTCAATGTATTTCTGACCGATGACATGTTGGAGAACATGAATATAGTAAATATCGCTATTTAAAAAGAAATTAATGTGAGAATGTTATAAGAAGTAAAATTCACACAATGCAGTAAGCATTATCCCTACATTCCTCCAAAAATAAAGTACACATGAAAATTTTAAAAGTGGGAAAGGAAATACATGTTTCTTTCTAATATAAAGAAGAGTTCGGGAGCAAAATGTTATATCGCTTAAATTAATTCCATGATAAAATATGCAATCGTACATAAAGCTCAAAGCATCGTTATTATGTTTTAAATTCATTAAAAATACTGTAATAAAAATTTCAAATTGAAAGAATACTTTTAGCTAAATAGAGACAAAGATAACAAACAACCTAATCTAAGTTTCTTTTTATTCAATGCCACCATTCTCAGTTCAACTCCGGGAGAGATTCCGAAGATCAAACAGAATAATGATTATATATATATATATATATATATATATATATATATATATATATATATATATATATATATATATATATATATATATATATATATATATATATATATATATATATATATATATATATATATATATATATATATATATATATATATATATATATATATATTACAAGCTGACCCAGCCACGCGTTGCAGTGGCTGAGTTTTTAAAATACATTGAATCAATTTTTTACTAATTCTTGGGTTCAACCAAATTAATATTTTCTAAAAAAATTTAGAATAGGTTCATTCATAGGAGATTAAAAATAAAACGTTTCACCAAAATTTAATTGTAATAGGTAAAGTATCGAAATTTTGAAATTAAGCACAAATCAACATATACTTTCTGAATTTACATTTTATTCATCTTATATTAAATTATAGTTTGTAATCAGTGACTTACTTATAAAATATACTATATAAATTAAAGACATCTAAAAATAAATTGTTATAAATGAGGTAGATAACATTGACATCGAACTATTATTATTTTAATTTTAAATTATATTAAAACTAAAATTTTTTTCCGCGGCATTATACTGAAATAAAAAAAATTAAAAGAATTTATCATTTGAATGAATAAATTAGATCAAAATGTTCTACTGAATAAATTAATAATTATCAAATTATAAAATAAAAATAAAAAATAATAAAAAGCTATCAAGAATTACTTACATATTTTCGAGGTGGTATGAAAATTAGTAGAGAAAAACAGTAATAAATAAAATTTTATTTTACTATTTATAATATTAAAAATATTCAAACTGAATACTGCACAATAATAACACAATACAAAGTATAATTATGAAAATGATTCACGAAAAATTGTTATAGTATCATTATACATCATGAAAATATATGTAAGTTCTATATTTAACCACGCGCTTGCGCGCGCACGATAATTTTCTCGAAGATGGTATAATCTAGAAAAATAAACACGTCGCCATCTGCCGAATACCTGTGCAACTTAGATGCTAAACCGCCATCTATTAGAAACTTACAGAACTAACCAAAAAAAATAAAAAAAATTTAGGGTTGTACTACCCCTAACATTTAGGGGGATGAAAAATAGATGTTGGCCTATTCTCATAGATACCGGATAAGCACAAAAATTTCATCAAAATCGGTCAAGCCGTTTCGGAGGAGTATGGCAACGAAAACTGTGACACGAGAATTTTATATATTAGATATATATATATATATATATATATATATATATATATATATATATATATATATATATATATATATATATATATATATATATATATATATATATATATATATATATATATATATATATATATATATATATATATATATATATATATATATATATATATATATATATATATATATATATATATATATATATATATATATATATATATATATATATATATATATATATATATATACACTTCCCATTACATTAGCCTACTACATACACCTACGCCTCCTTAGCATTCTTTTTAGATTGATAGATTACCTAAAATGAGAACGCTAATATAAATTGGCAGCCTGGGTAACAAACTTTAATTGATACAGTTGCCCAGATCCAAAACTGTTATAGTGATGGAGTAAGAAACAAGAAGGTTACGTTTTGCTCACCGTCCACGAAATTAATTCTACAGAGTGAAAAGATCACCTCTGGAAACAATAAAAATAGTTTATAAATTCTTTGAAAAGGAGGCACAAAACATTTACAATAAATCAGCATGCATTTTCTGGAACAAGTTCAGTATTCCCATACACTGATTTCTCGCCAATTCTGGTAACCGTTGTTTACGTTGTAGTGTTGCCGATTTCAGCTTTTGTTTTTATTGTAGTGTTGCCAAATTTAGTTTTTGTTACTATTATTATTTTTTCGTTGCCAGATTCCGTTTTTCTCGTGTTTTAAATAATTTTTACGTTATATATGTGCTTTTTTTAGTGGCAATAGCTTTTTTAGTTTTACTTCGAGAACTTTCCAGAACTTTCTTTGCTATTTGTTCTATGTTTTAATTGGTAGACATTTTAAATTCGTTTACTGTTGCTGCTGCAATCAGTGGATTTCCCACACTGTTGTGTTTCGTTGTCGCCAGTGTCCAAACAACGTTTTTTTTTTTTTTTTTTTTTTTTTTTACTATTTTTTTTATATTATTTACTTTTATTTGGTTTAATTTTAATATATATTTTTTATTAAATGATATAGTTTATTTTATATATATTTAAAACCGTTAAATATTCTTTTTTCCTTATTTCGTTTTCTTAATTTATTATCATCTTTTTATTGTTTTAATTACTTTATTTATTGTTTTAATTTAAAATATCTTATGTTCAAGATGCTGTTGAAAAATATCAACAAATTATTTTAGCAAAAATTAATAATGATGGATTATTGCTCAGGATTCCAAATTATTAATTAATTTAGGACTCGCAAATATTAATTAATTTTTTAACGGAAATTTGATTTGGAGAAGGTGTAATTATTTTATTTAAATTCTATTGCTTACATGTATTGTTTTTATTGTATTCGTGTTTCATTTTTATTTACTTAAAATGTGCATATATTTAAAAAATATTTTATTCATGTTTTTTTTTTAAATTTTAAAAAATGTATATATTTGAAAAATAAGTTTTTGCATGCTTTTTTTTAATTTTATAAAAGTGTATATATTTAGAAAAATTATTTTTGCATGCTTTTTTTGTAAAATTAGATTATTATTTTTACTGAAATGTGACACTGTGGTGACAAACGAATAAAATGTCGAAATAAATATACCAATCGGCATGTCAGCTTAACTTCATATCAAGTAATTCCGTTATTTATATTTATTTCCCTTTTTAAATTTTCTGAAATGCTTATATTTCGATCGAACTTCGGGAAATTTCCCGTGTTTATAAACGCGCGCCTAGCTTGGCGACAAAATAATTCGCCGCGGTCGCCAAGTGTATGGGGATACTGAACTTGTTCCCCATTTACATCTATCCTTCACTAAAGACTTGAAAAACGGAGAACAAAACAAATTTTTCTGGCCGAAAATTATGTAAGACGAAAGAGATTGCTTTATCAACATTTTCTGAGAAGTCACACATATTATTCTATGATGTACATTTTAAATTTAGACATGCATACGTAGCAGGGCCCTAGATTGTACCTTAAGTTAAAGCGCTTGGAATACTCGCCCATTACCCAGTTCCTCGTAATTTTAACCAGGGTCAGGTGACGAAATCACTCCTGGGATGGCAAACTCCTCTCCATATCCACGTCACACCAGTAAAAGAACTTTGGACATCTCAGATAAACGCGGGCATAGTAACTCATGGAGCTCCAACAACACAGTGAGAGAGAATGTGGTCACTCGCTGAATCACTTCTACGGCAAATGATACTTGTATAGGTGCAGTGCATTTTTAATACAATACTGACGTACAATGACGTGCCTGTCACTCACCAACAATAGACCAACCAGATGCTTACTGTCGAAGACAGAGTATCTGGTAAGTGGTAAACCTACACAGGCGTTTCAGTTAAACACATTTTAAGTGTCATTGCCGTTGCCTATTAATGTGTCGAAAATATAATCATTTGCACAAATATCACAGCCTTCTCTCCCTATCTTGTAAATTTCATTCACATGCACATTGTCGCATTCATGGTATAACAATTTTTTAGTAGACAAAAATATTATATTTTATGTGTGTGTGGGTGTGGGTGTGTGGGTGTGCGTGTGTGTGACAAACATTCAGTCTCTGATATTTATCATTTAACTGACATTTCAAAATTGAAAGCATTTTTATATCACTTGCTCCTTTCGATAATTCGAGTTCAATTTTCTTCAGAGTTAAAGAAAATGCTGTTCGTAGTCCTTTTCTTAAAGTTTTAAGAGTGCCTAAATCCATCTTGAATTTCGAGGTTCAGTCAAAAATCATAACAAAATACTGCATTCCGCCGAGGGTAACAAATTATGTTTCGTTTCAAATTCGAAAATAAGTATTTTTGACAAATACTTTGAATGTTCTTTTTCATGGGATTTGCATCCACCCGATGCTAGAGACATTTTTATATGATGATAAAAGTATTTTCAAAACATGATTCATTAAGGAAAACAAAGAATTTAGAAACAACACAAAAGCACAACTTTATTACAGCATTTTTACTCTTCTAATGCATTACAAAAGAACAGAAAACATGAACTTACAAACAGCGCCGCTTAGCGGCCAGGCGCGATTCCTTTCACTTTCTAACATTGTTGTTATATATGTTGTTTTTTATGTAAAGGGAAAAAATGTTTGAAAATCTGACAGCGAGATGTATACTAAAGTTAAAATATTCCTAAACAGTAGTTAACATTTAAATGAATATTTTTAAATAAGTGTAATACAAATTTTGATACTTTTCTATTAGATGTATTGCAATTCATTATAAGTTAGAAATGTAAAATGAATTTTTTTTCTTCATTAGAGACATATAAGTAGAAAGATTATAAGAGTATAAATTCTCAATTTAGTTTCTAGTAGAAAACGAAATTTACATTTTAATTTAACAGAAAAGAACCATTTATTTAGTGAAAAAATAGAATAAATATAAAAATGTGTATATACACAAAAATTGAGTTTGTGTTAATGAGTGTTAACAATGCAGATACCTGATTCTTTTAATATTAAACAAATCAAATTAATATATTGCTAATATGATTATTTAAAATACTGTATACACAATAATGAGATTTATATGTTAAATCATTCATATTTTCACAATTGTGGTAAGTAGTAAACATTTACTTGTTTTTTATTTCACTTCTCTTTCTTAATTTCCACATAATCTGATTTTCAGCGTAAAATTTGCAAATTTAGCTAAATTATTTAAATATTGCTTAAAAGAATAACATTTGTCACTTGTGTTTATTTTTAAAATAGAATGCAACATAATCATTTTAAGCATGCTAATTACTTTACTCGTGTAAGATGCACCAATACAGCTTTAAATCAAAAAAATTGGTACTTATTGTAATAATTTAAAATAACTTCCTTCAAATTTAGTAACTTAATCATCTACTTTAGTAATAAAACCCTTTGTTATCATTATGAGCTAAATATAATGTAGACCAGCCAATAAGCCAAGATATGACCAATCTTTGCTTCCTAAATTGGACAAATTTCGGCAACCAAGTTTAGTCTTATCTTGACAGCCTACATTGGTCATACATAACGAAACGTAGACCATTCATGATTGGTCCAATTTAGACCACCAATACTCGATCAAGACAAAGTCACGATTAGCCAATATAGGGCCAAACTATTTTGCTGCTTGGGTACATTCGTATTCTGTTTAACTACCGAATAGTTGTCTGAAATAGAATTAAAAATGACTGCTTACAACAGAATAAAATTAATATCAGTACGTCAGTATCTGAACTATAAAAAGCTATACTTACCATCAAAGTTTTGAATAAAGCATTTGTTATTAATTTAAAATATATAAAATTGATTTCAGCTCCCTTTGAATCTGCTTATGCCGATGAAAGATTCTGCTATAGAGTTTTTTCTACTTCAAGAAAGAAGTATATGGTTTATTTTTCTTCTTTTAAAATCGTTATCTATGAGTTAGCGTTGATAGTAAAAAAAATATTTACTGCATTTGATCATTCTTTCTTTCTTCTCGTGGTGTTGTATTTTAATGAAAAATGTTTATATTTACTATTTTTTCCTATTTTTATCCCTTTTAAAGTGTATGCTTATGCTCTGATACGCCATTGATAGAAATATAAATTGAAATGCGAATGAAGGAAATACCGAATTCAATAAAGTATCTAACTAAAGGTATTTTTTAGCATTAAACCCATCATTCGATTTGTATGTAGCTGATATATACCTGAGATCTCTTGTGAGATCCTGAGATCTTTTGTGATACCAAATAGCTTTTTAAATAGTAAATAACATTATTTTTCTAAACTATTTCCTCTGAATTCTATTAGCGAAAATTACTCTAAAAGATCCTATCAATGAAAGCTAAGAAACTTATCATGCAAATATATTTTTAAGATTTATATGGTTCTTGCTCTTAAATTGAAAAAGGTTTAGAATATACAATACGAAGAAACTCTCTCAAGAAAAAAAATAACTTTGATAAAATAGAAATATATATATCATTTGCCTTTTTCACTAAAAATTGAACTACGTTCATATATTAACCCCTTGCCAGTGTCGCCCGAATTCAGTTCGGGCAATTACTGTGTGCAGTATTTGTGATGCCCGAACTGAGTGTGGGCAGAAGAAAATATAACGTTTCTATTTTGTGAAGTCCGCGCTGAGTTCGTTTCTACTTTAGGATACTTAATTCCCTATTTGGTGTTATATTAATAACTTCTTTATTTTGCATACTTCAGCAGGAGGTACGAAAAATATGAATTTCAGAAAATCAATTGTTGAACTAAATAAACCAAATGTTCAACTACCAGGACCAGGGTGTCTTAGTGAAAGCGTACTGCGCCTCACAGGTTGACACTTTCCAGAAAACATCCCATCAATGAGGAAAAAAATCTACTACAACCAGGCAGTGTTTTATATGCTGTCGTAAAACCAATGAATAATGGAAGAGAATAAGGCATGAGACTAGAGTTTATTGTAAACATCGCAATATATAGGCTTTTGAACAGTGCCTTGTTTTGGGATATACCATACTGTAAAAGATTTGTAAAATTTATGTATTGAAAATCATATTGCTCTGTTTTTATATTATACTAGTTATATTTAGCTTCGAAATTTCCTTTAATGTGCTCGATATAAATAACAGGTATGTGTAATCAATGTTTTATGTGTTTGTAAAAATTATAAATATAGTAGTTATTATATTTAAGGCTTTAATTTTGTAATAAAAAACATTTTCTAACTCTTATAATAATTTATAAAGAATAAAATCAAAGAATTATAAGAATTCAAGAATTATAAAGAATTTTGAAATGTCCATATATATATATATATATATATATATATATATATATATATATATATATATATATATATATATATATATATATATATTACATTATTTTGTGCCCTTTATTTCTACATTACAATATTTTTATGTATTATTCACTTTAATCAATTTTCTCATTCTTAATTTATTCAGTTTTTGCATAGCTATGAAACTTGTTTTCATAACATTCAAACATTCTTAAAATTTATTAAATCCGCGATAACAAATCGAAAATATTCATCTATTCTACTGAATAATATGCAGCAGAAGTATTAAATAACTTAAACTGCAACACTTGTTCAGAAATTTGACCACAAAAAAATGTTAACAAGTATTGTAAAGTTGAAATTATGATAAACTTAAAACTTGTTTTCATAACATTCAAACATTCTTAAAATTTATTAAATCCGCGTTAACAAATCGAAAATATTTATCTATTCTACTGAATAATATGAAGCAGAAGTATTAAATAACTTAAACTGCAACACTTGTTCAGAAATTCGACCACAAAAAAATGTTAATAAGTATTGTAAAGTTGAAATTATGATAAACTTAAAACTTGTTTTCATAACATTCAAACATTCTTAAAATTTATTAAATCCGCGTTAACAAATCGAAAATATTCATCTATTCTACTGAATAATATGAAGCAGAAGTATTAAATAACTTAAACTGCAACACTTGTTCAGAAATTCGACCACAAAAAAATGTTAATAAGTATTGTAAAGTTGAAATTATGATAAACTTAAAACTTGTTTTCATAACATTCAAACATTCTTAAAATTTATTAAATCCGCGTTAACAAATCGAAAATTTCATCTATTCTACTGAATAATATGAAGCAGAAGTATTAAATAACTTAAACTGCAACACTTGTTCAGAAATTCGACCACAAAAAAATGTTAATAAGTATTGTAAAGTTGAAATTATGATAAACTTAAAACAGGTATGTTATGAATTTGCCGTATGCTTGTCCATTTGCCTCACATAGCGTTTGACAAACTAGCTCTTTCATCACTCTCTATAACTAAGAAAGCCAGAACACTCTCTTGTGACGTCATCAGGCGGTGGCTGAAATCAACTGCGTTCGTTCACGAATAAAATATTCCGAAGAAACTGATTTTATGTTGTTTAAATGTCCCTAGCAATTAATTTTATACTTTTAAATTGATTCTGATATTATTTCCACGAAGAATATTAAAAATTTAATAGAATTTGTATGAAAAAATTTATTAAAGTATAACTTCGAATAATTGTAAGTATAACTTACAATTGTGAATAACAAACTTTCTACTCATATTAAGATCAAGTCTGAAAAATATTATTGAATATTGGAATTTATATTTTCGTTGGTGTACTTTTAATGGAAATATATATCTGTGTTGATTATTAATATATCAAATCAAAATAAAATTATTTTTATGCAATATATATATATATATATATATATATATATATATATATATTCCGGTGCATTTTTTTAAATCTGGATGCTTTGTTTTATTCTAAAATAATTATTAGCAACATAATCTATTATGAATTAATAATATTTCTTTAAAATCTTTTAAATACAAACACATGATTAATTTATTATCAAAATATATTCTATATGTATGATAGATGTACACCGTTTAATACGTAATAACTATTTTGTATAATTGAAGTGGAAAAGACAAAATAACAAAGTAGAAAATAATTTATTATAATCATACTTTTTAATATTTCTTCTAAAAACAATGTACAAATTTAATTTGAAAAACAATCATAAACATTATTTTGCATATTAGAACATAAGTACATTATTAATATGTATGAAAATAAAATTAAATTATGTACATTATTATTACATTTTTATTCAATTTATTTTGATGCATTTCCTTACAACGGATAAAAATAAACCACTTGAATATTCTTAAACTTATTTTCAAAATTACTTTAGTTTTAAAAGAAAATAAATATATTGGAAACAATTTCTGATGCAAATTAATTTAAATATAATTTTTTTCAGAACTAGGAAACGTTTGAATTTTCTTTTTGTAGATTGAGTATTAATCACTATGGAGTCATCATTTTTTTTGCAATAATTTTTAAGAAATATATTTATACATGATTTGACTATGAAGAATTTTACTTCTTCAACAGCATCTCCATTTTCCCCTTTCTCAAAAAGTAGGCAAATTTCAGATTCATTTAGAATTCTAATTACTAAAAATGTATATGCTTTGTGATTAGAACAATGACAAGTAATATAACCTTTTCAAAAGAAATCTGTTCCTTAACAATACACAAAACATCTCTCTCTATTTTATTTACAGTATTTTCTGACAAACAAGATGAAATATTATCAATTAAATCATACAAATCTATTTCATAATCCTCATAATTTTGATTTAGTTTAATTTGCTTAGTATTTTGTTGTATATTACTAATATCAATAGCATTATTAATTTGATATGTTAATGAATTCATTAATACTTATTCACTTTTTTATTGGCACATTTTTAATGAAACCATTTATTATCAGATTTTCATCAATAACAACATAAGTACACAAATTTGAATGTGGATTATAGCCAATATTTAAAAACATAAAATTGCATTTTATTTTGACTACAACCCAAAAATCAAGAATATCTATATTTCTCAAGTATTTTTCCATTTCATCTAAATTTGCAAAATAGTATATTTGCTTGTATTCAACAAGTCACTCCTTTTACTTTGAACCATTTATTAACAGAATTGAATATTTTCACATCTTTGCGGTTTACTTGAGGGATTCTCTTGATGACGTCTTTATTTGTTAATTATTTTCAACATCCATTAAAGATACAAGGTACAGCATTAGGATGTAATTTCGGATATTTTAGGATCACGTCTATTCTATTACTATTTATCTCATTGAAAGCTTCACTAGTTCTTAAAATATTACTTGGTTTGAAATGCAGTTCACACACCTAGAAGTAAAATTTAAATTAAGAAAGCTGATATACACGCAACAAAGAAATCTTAGTTTTTCTTTACTAATAATAGATTATTTATTTGATATGATCATTAGTATGCATTCTGAAATTAATTTCGAAATAGCTTAGAGTTTATCTATTATTACAGTTCTCTTTTAATTCAAACATTTTATTATTATTAATAAATCGAAAAATAAATAATTATTTTATTTTTCTATGATAATTTAAATTTGAATGATATAATTTTACGCGTAACAAGTTTAAAAAAAATTCCATAGAAATTCACTTTTGATTTAATTTGAAGTTTTTATTACTATTAATGTTATTAAAAAAGTTCAAAAATAAAATAACAAGATAAAAAAATTTATGCAAATGAAGCAATAAATGAAATTAATTTACTTACTCTGGAATGTTTGGTTACTTCCATATTTTCTCTCGGAATTGCACACAACCATTAGCGCTTTAAATCTTCTTCATGTGGGAATCGAAAGCGAAAAACCTAAGGTCCAGTATCATAATTGCTTTTACGGGCAGTTACACAACATTTAAAAGGCATGTTCTTTATTATTATATACAGGATAAAAATATAATAAAATATTTAGAAAAATATCTCGAAAATGAACTACCGTTAAATGGTGAGTAATACAGTAACAGAAGAAATCGCCAGCCTCCGGCTGCAACGTCACAGTCATTTGGTTTAGTAGTAGGCTGGCTTTCTACTATCAGAAGGAACTGGCTCTTCACCACCCAATCGCTGTTGGCATAAGAAAGTTTACTAGAAAAATAGAAAACGGTATCATATAATTCATTTTAATCGAATCAATGTTTGATGAATGATTTAATTTTGTTTACAAATATTCACTCAGGAGTAGTTGCTATTTCTATATAAAAGTTATTATTCAAATATTTATTTAACTTTTACTTATAATAGCGCTTTGGTTAGTATTGTTTAGTATGAAATGTTTTTAACAACTTCTTAACTCTGATTTAATAGATTCTTCTTCCATTGTAACTTAATAATTGTTTATTTTCATGTTTATATTTAAATGAAGTGAATTGCAATGAGGTATATTCTTTTAAAAAGCAAAGTCTATACAATGCTTCGTTATTTATATTTAGTTAAAAAATAGTTTTATCTGAACTGATTACATAAATTTTAATATTTCATATTAATATTCTTAATTTTTGCAAAAGATCCTGATTAGTCCTGATATCAATTTAATAAAACTGGTGAAAATCCGGAATGTAAATACGGCCATTATTTCATAAATATTTGCAATTTCATCAAATTAATTGCTGCTAATCTCTTGGAAGCTGTAATATCTAATTGCATAGTTCGTTCTCTTATTATTTTTTTCTGAAAATGTTTCTTTTGATTGTAAGACCAAACTTTTCATCTCTGGAATTTTATTCTAATTTACCACATTCATTTTAAACTCTGATTTATGTATTTTCTTTCTATTTTAAATAATTCGCTGTTTTTGTTATTTCAATTTATAAAATATAACTTGAATTTCACTATTTCTTTATGCTTAAAGGTAATTTATTGTAAAAGCAGTTGTTTATTTAAATGTAAACTCAGAAGTCTTAAAAATCCATTTGCCAATTATAAGTTTTTAAGAATTCCTGTTTGTGCATTTTGGAACCTAAGGTTCTTAAATTTTGTGCTTGTAAATAAGAAAGTAAGCATATGTCCAAAGAGTTGCCACAAAATACCACAGTTCATCATTTATCAGGGTACATCCACAACTATTTCATAGTTCATCATTACATCACAAGTGTTTTCTGAGAAAGTGTTGTAGGATTTATGTTTTAGAAATGGAGTTAAATAATACCATAATGCAACATAGTAGTTTAATAACATATTTTTAAAAAGTTTATCTCATTATTTTTCATCTCTTCAAATTGCATTTAAAAGTTAAGTGTTCTCACACCCATTCTTTAGGAACACATTTGCTTGCACAGTATAAACGATGATTTACCAAAGAAAGGGTACTCATGTATTATCTCATCTACCAAAAAATGCTGAGCTGGAAGCTAAATAGTTTACATTCTGGCATTTATTTCAGTTGTTCATAAATTGGAATCCCACAGTTGTCATGGATTGTCATTAAAAGCTATTTTAAAATGTAAGTCTTGGCTTAATTAACCCATGTATAGTAAAAAAGTGAGTGCCGAACAAACCAAACTGCTGAAAAATAATGTTCCCTAATTTTGCAATTTAGTAACTGCATCACATGAGCTACTTCATGTGCTCAAATTAATAATTTTCATTTCTAGCTTTTGCAAGTATTAAACTTATAATCATGTTTTCTGGGATCATACCAATATAAAAATTGATATACAAGTTAAAAATATTGCTTTTATTTATTTGCTTCATTGAAAATATAGATTAATTGATCTATTTTCTCTATATGCAACTCTCAAGTATATTTTCAGATATTTTAGCCACTGTACTTGATGATATAATTTTAGTAGAAATGGCAGGTGAGATCATGCATAGAGTAGATAAATGATAAAAATTGTTTTACATTTATAATGCATGTTAACCCCTTAACAGTTACATTATTTTCAAGAAAACTGTTGTAAAAGTGCTTATTATTTTTATTCTAGAACAATTGAATAGTGCTGATATTTTGTATAAAATAAAGTTTCTCCAATTACATTAAAAATAGTGTAGTATCACAATCTGGTGTGTAAAATGAGAAAAAATTTCTTCAGACGATTGTTCCCATCTTTTTTGTACATCACTTTTGAACACTCTAGCCCAGAAATATGGGTGTGAGAAATGCAGGGCAAAAGCTCATGCGATGATTTTGACAGAAAAAAGTTAAAATTTGATCGTGATCAAAGTAGTAATGTGTAGGGTATTTACTCTAAATAAGTAAGAACTTTAATTATAGTATGATTGTTGTATTAGTGTGCTTTAGATACATCGTTGGAAATCAATCATTAATCATAGAATTTTTAGTCCATCTTTAATTGCTTTACATATTGAGGAATTAATGTTCTTATTAATTCTAGAAAATGCAGTCAGAGTGTTTTGAAATGTATATTGGCGTGTGGTAGTCCTATTAAGTTTTTATAACAAATATAATGGTCCAACTTATCTTAACAGCACATTTTTAAGTTATTCTTATTTTGCTCTATTCTAAAGAATGTGTTGGGGTCAAGGTATAAAAAAATATATACATCATTTCCCTAAAACTGACTAATGTTTTAATAGGTTTTATCTTCAAAATATATATATTAAAATTTGATCATAATTAAAATATAAAAAATATTGCTAAAAAATTTACTCCAAAATGAATTTATTATTATTGATATCTGATAGATTCATATTTCAAATGCACTTAGAATGCAGCATAGAGAATTATACAGAATTTTTCCCAAAGATTTTTCTTACACCTAACACAGAAATTTAAGGCTTCTTACACCTAACACAGAAATTTTTAGACCTTCAAAATTATTTCTTCTTTTTAGATATTAATTTAATTTTCAACAAAAGGTTATTAATTTATAACCAATGTTTTCTTCCTATTACATTGTATAATAATAAAGAAAGACTGTATCCACAAAGATGTTTGCTTTTAATTACATTCATTTGTATTTCATGTTCTGGACAATAATCAAATTGTTATTTATGGAAAAAGAAAACTTTTTTGGGGTATTATATTTATTGGTTTGAAACTTAAAAATTAGTTGTAAAAACACTTTAATAAATGAAAATTAGCTCGTATTATTCGTTATCTTTGTGTTTGTAAAATATTGAATTATAATTGTATTTGCTCTATTATATTAACTCAATAAATTTCTTTATCCTAAAGACTAGAAGCCAGTGTATGCAATAAATTGTGCCAAACTGGCTTGCCGTGTTGGAATGTTTTTCACTAATCCTCAAGGGTAAAAAACAGCCAAATACAGCACAATTTAATTTTGTTTCACTGAAAAAAGATACTTTTTCATTATACTTACATAATCGATCACCGATAAGATTACTGAACAGTTTTCGCCAGAAATAAATATTGGCGTTTAATTAAGTTTCGTTCAATAAATTATTTAGTTTATAAAATGTAAATGTAAATTGTTTGTATTATTTTTATTAGGTTCTAAAAATGTAAACCTTTTTAAATAATATATGATGCATGTATATGAAATATTTACAATAGCAATTTATGATTTTTTCTTTTCTCTTACAGTGATTATTGTACAGTATAAGGGAAAAGTACCAAATATAAATATTCAATATTATTATGAAACCAATAAATTATGAGCAATCATTTGAATTCCTGTTATATATATATTTATATATATCTGTGTGTGCATGCTCTAATTGATTATTTTATTATAAACTTAGTTAAACGACTTTTTGATTTAAATTGGCTTCTGATGAATACTAACTTTTACTTTGAAAAACATACTTTTCTATTTATGTTTTACATTTTTAGACCAATCAAGATGTCGTCCAATGCAGCAAATTTGGCTCTTCTTCAAAGCCAAATCCAGTCAACAGCTGGTGCTATACCTGTTCTCAATGAAAAAGGTAGTCATTAATTTTATGTTACATAAAATGAAGAAATTCATTTTCTGTTGTATAGGTTAATAAAAAATATTTTTGAAGCTTACAATAATTTGTGGCTGCTCTATTTATTTAATTAACTTTGAAATTTATTTAACTTTTTATTGTTGTATAATTCGCTTTTACTTTTTTTTAATTCCTCCATTTTTTAAATTAGGTGAAGTATCTATGCAAAAAGTGAAAGTATTCAGATATGTATCTGGACGAAGGTAAATGCCAACTTGTTTATTTTAAAGTATGTTTTTAAACTATTGTAGTTTTAATTACTTAATTGTATTTAATTCATTACTTTCTTTTAATAGTGATTACATTGGCAAACATGACTTTCTTCAAAATTAAAGTTTATTTTTTGCTTTGCTAAAAAAAAAAAAAAAAAAAAAAAACTGCTGCTGTTGTGTCTTAGTAACTTTTTCATTTTCTTTTTTTAACTGCTATGAATGTTTGAATGTTTATAACTGCCAAAACCAGCAGTTTATGTATTAATACCTATTATTTTATGTTTAAATTGTATTAATTGTGCGTGATCTTTAAAAATAAAAATGCTTAAGCTTTTTAAATACTGTGCATTTTTTGCTAAGTGTTAAGCATATCATAAAGGAATTGATAGAAATTTTTGGACACAATCATGTTTAATCAAATTTGCTAGAATTTTTGAGAAAATTATCAGATTTTTCTAGGTTTTAAAAAACTGCTGTTTTGAAAAGTTATTCATATTATTTAATTGTGTTTATCTTTTAAGATAATTAAATGTAATTAGTATATACAAATTGTAGGATAATTATTTAAAAATTGAGAAACTTTCCTTTACATAAAGTATTTATATTTTCTTCAAATTTATTAATTTGGGCAATTTAGATGGGTAATTTTTGAATTTAATTGTCTGTTCTAATTTTTCAATGGATGGAAATTTCTGTAAAGCGTAAAATAGAGGGCGCTACTACCATGGAGATCTAAAAAACTTCCTGCTTACTATTCCATTATTGTCTTATACCATCGTGCTTGTTTTCTGTAGTTTCCATTGCTTTTGAGAAATATTAATTTAAAAGTAATTATCCTATAAATTTTTTTGAAATGCAGAAAGCAAATAAAGGTAATAGTTGTTGCATAACATTTGGTTGAAATATGCGAGCTGGAACAAATTTATTTTCGCAATTGAAGATGTACAAATTTCCAATTTAGCCCGATTTACAATCCTTAATTTTATTAAATATATACTAAATCAATTCTTAAAAATAAGGCTTAAATTTTAATTGCGATGAAAACCTAGATTTGCTTAAAATATTAATAAATAACACAAGTAAATAAACACATCATAACAATTTTGTTCTACTCATTATTGATACCAATTCATATATTCCAGCATGATCAAGAAAATTTTAATGAAATTTATAAAACAATAAAGGAAAGCATAAATAATACCTTGCTTAATATTTAAAATAATTTATAGTTCAGTCGCACGCAAAATATATTTCCTGAAATTTTGGAATAAATGCATAAAATTAATTAGAGAAAATGATTAACAATTGAGATAAATAATAATAAGAGTTTGAATGTGGATTACGATACATCAGTCATCAACAATTGATCCTAATGTCGCCAAATAATAAGAGCGATTCCTCGCAAGATATGGTAATCCATCAAAATTTTTAAAAAATTTACGGGATCACCACTGATTGCACTCTTATTAAAAATTATGATTTTAACGGATAAAATAAAAAATTTTCAAAAACAGAAATAATTACCTAAAAATATTTAAATAAAAGTGTTTGCGATTGCATTGATTTTCAATGGGAAGAGAAAAGACCGGAAGTAATTGAGATGGCTTCTGGTCAACTGAGGTTTGTTTTTGTTTACACTGAAAACTCCATCCATATCATTAATTGAATTTTTGTTTACCAACTTTGATGATCCTTTTTATTAATATTTCAATGGAGCATGTTCTCTAATATTATTTATAGCTTTTAAAATAACAAACTTGAACTTAAAAAAGGAAAAATTGACATTCTGTTATTCTATCAAATTAATTTTATATTTTAGAAATTTTTTTCTAAAATGTAATTAAAAGCCACAAAATATAAAATTAACTGTAAATGAGGAATAAGAAAAGACCTGCTTGTGAACATGTATGATTATAAATCATTGATTGGTGTTTTTATGATTTGCATTCTATTTTACATCGATTTACATTTTCTCAGTTGAGTGTTATAATAATAATTTTAAAATGTCCTTAGTGTAAGATTAAAAAACAATTATTTCAAATAAATGTATCGGAAAATAAATGAATGTACTTAATTATGGATAATGCAGTAAAGCTTGTCTGTGTAAAATTCTACTTTTGAAATGTTCTTGAATATTTTTTTTAATTTATGAACTATAATTTTTACATTTAAAAAAATAATTACAGGGAAAAATTATACTTGTTGCATTATAATTTCTTATCAAGTTAAATAAGTTAAAAAAAATGTATTCATATTTATTCCAATAAAAATTAAATACTCTATTTTATAAAATCCATTTGATTCTTCTTCACAGACCAAAATATGCTCCTGAGGAAAGTGGGGAGGAAGATAGTGATGAAGAATTTCCATTTGAGAAAAAACAGCCTGTTAGTGCTCCTGAACCTCCTCCCATAGATGATGAAGAAGCCCTGAAGCAAGATCCTAGGTTGCGTCGTTTATTGAAGCGAGACCAAACCGATGATGATGAGGAAGAAGACCGGTATGCTAATTTGCATTATAATCTATTTTTAACAAAACGTAATCCATTCAAAAGCATTTTGCTTAGTTTGACTATGTAATTTTGTAATAATTTGAATATCTTTAATGCTTTACTTAAAGACTTCATAAACAATAATTAT
This sequence comes from Latrodectus hesperus, assembly GCA_037975125.1. Classification (NCBI taxonomy): domain Eukaryota; kingdom Metazoa; phylum Arthropoda; class Arachnida; order Araneae; family Theridiidae; genus Latrodectus; species Latrodectus hesperus. Next base: position 6,285,314 of record CM075851.1, on the reverse strand, counting down.
TTTAATTTTAAATAATTTGATTTCCAAAAAAATGTATATGTATGCTGCATTAGTAATTGTATGTTTGTTTCTATTACCATATTGAAATATGCATGCTTATTCGATATGAATTGGTTTTTACTACTCTCCATTAGTCTTAATTATAAAATCCATTATATTATAATTAAGTTTCCATTCCATTACATTATATTACTTTTTTCACACTTGAATCCTGATAATTGCTGATCAATTAATACATTAATTTTCAAGCATAGTAATTTTATTGGTAAGAGCTTTTTTAAGTTAATGTAATCAGATATTTTCTCATAGATGTGTTTCCATGCTATAAAATTTATATAAATGTTCACCTGATACCCACATAGTAAATATAAGAAAAATTAAGTTCAAAGCTACTTAAATCATTTTTAAATATATGAGTCTATTTTTTCTTTCAAAATCTATATTGCCATTTAGATATGGTAATTTCAACCTTTTGTAAAATTCTTATTATCAGAATCCATTCTTTGAATTCTTGTATAATAAGTTCATATTTATTTTATATAATTTCGGCCTTAATCAGCTGTTATTAAATATCTAGCGCTATAAAAGACAGATATTGAAAACTGATTTTCATCTTCTACCAATATTTTATTACTGTTTTATTTGATAATGTAAAACTATTGTACTACTAAAGAATTTTCTTGAAAATTCATTCAAATTTATTCTGTAATTTTTTTTATTTGTTTACTTTTTCATGTAGATAGTGATACATTAATTGAAGAATATTTCTTCAATTCAGTTACATCAGTGATTGACAATCTTTTCTTAAAAGATAAATTTTAAAAAAATTGATAGTATTTTTTAATATCTATGAAATATGCTTCTTTCCAATGAAAAATTATGAAATCACCAAATGAAAAATTATGAAAGTAATTAGGAAAATTCTGATAAAATTATTCCTCTTTAATTAAGAAAAGCTTCTAAATTTTAATGTATTAATTAAAAAAATCTTGTTATTTCCTTTTTGTAATTTAATTGTATGTAAAATTGTTAGTATTGAACGGCATCGGCATATTCATGAACCAGCAGCTCCAGAAGAAGTAGCTATGGAAGAAGAGGAGCCAGAGGAGAGACCTGTGAGGTGGAGGGATGAAGAAGAAAGCAGTGATGAAGAAGAGTTGGATGATGAAGTATTGATTCCATTTCAATCTTTTAATTTGTATTTGTGAATATTAAATTAAAATCACAATCTTGTAATACCTATAAAGACTACAAGAGAGAGATAACTTAAAAGATTATTTATGTTAATTTAAACGATGTGTGCTTGTACCAAGATTTTTTAAGCTTACTATAATCACTAGAGTTTGATTAGAAATACTTTCTCAAATTCTCAAAGTTATTGATATTAAATTTTAAGAAAGTTTTTGAAAATTTTCTGGGTAAAAAAATTTTGTTTATCATATTTTTAACATAATTCATAATTTAAAAAATCAGAAAACTCCTAGACTTTTATCATTTTTCTCAATACTGAAAATTTTAAAGAGCTCTTGAAATATTGCAACTGATTACTGGATATTTTTCTAAACAATCTACCTAGTTTATAAAATTTTATTTCAAAAATTTTGCTGACAGAAAATTAAGCACTATTTATATTAGTTCCTTAGTATGTTTATAAATAGTAATACTTGCTAAATATTTTATGGTGGCTGTTTAATTTTGCCAAATTGTAATACTTGTTTTTATTTATTCCAACTTAAAATAGGATAAAATATTTTTTTAAAATGCATTTTGCTTATATTCAATTAAAAATTAACCAGTTTTCGTGTAAAAAATTACTATGTAATTCACAGAATATGTTTTCCTAATAAAATGTAATCTAATTTTTATTGTACATGTGAAATTTTGTTCAATATATATGAACCTAATTAGCTATTATTATCACTTATAGATTTTTCATTGTTCTCTAGGTTTCCCATTATGTAATGAAGTAACTCAATTTCCTGTTTAATAACTAACATTCAAACTGCAGTATTCAGTTGCAATATTTAATATTATTTTATAATTAACAATTCTCTGAGCTGTTGATTAAAAAATTATTCATTAAATTTTAAATTACTTGAATAAAAACTATATTGAAGTATTTTAAAATATTATGCTTTTTAACTTAATATTTTTTATTTATGGCAAATGAAAACATTTGGTGGTGAAATTAAACTTTTCTTTTCATGAAGTTTATTTAATTTTTACCGTATTTTATCTAAGAATTTTTAATGGAATTATTAAGTTTTACAATCCATTTACATGTACTTTATATTCTGCGATTTAAATACTACGATTTTTATTCTATTATCTTTCTGAATTAAAAGTTGAAAAATAAATTTGGTTGAAATTTTTTTTCAATTTTCAAATATATCTTAGGTGTACACATTTAATTGATATTATATTAGGGTTTATTATTATTAAATGCTAAAATATATCCATTAAAAGTTGCTTTATTTATAATTTCAGGAAATTGAAAGGAGGAGGCAGTTGTTGAAACAAAAAGCTCAAGAAAAAAAGCAAGAAGAAGAAGTAAGTTTAAATTTATTTTAAAAATTCAACTTACTGTTTATTTCAAAATTCTTTTTTGGTATTTAATTTTAATTTGACATTTATTAAACATAACTTCAGATATTTACTGCATATTTCATAATGAAAAAAATTTTGTTTTCTTTAAAAATATTTCTTAATTGATTATGTAAAGTGTTAAAAGTATACTTAAATTATTTTGATAACTCTAAAATGCATTATTCCCAAAAAATTCTATGCCTTCATCAAATATTTATCAATGCATAACTTTAAATCAATTCCTGCATATTTATTTTCTACTAATTGTTATAATTTTCTACTTATTTTTATAAGAATTTGTGATTTAAATTATGTTTAAAAACATTCAATTATATTTCTCACTTTTTTGAATGAGTGTAATTAAATATATTTCAAATCAAATTCTAACTTCTACATTTTATAGGAAACAATCAATGTCAACTATTTAACTATATGAAATTATTGTGAGTTGAAAATGTAAAATTTTCACCAAAAGCAAGGTTCATATTATTTTAAAAATTTCTGAATTTAAACAGAGTTTACTAAATATTAAGCATCGATTGATAAGAATATAAAAGCTTGTAACTTTATTATGTTAGTCATAAAATATTTATGATTAGGTGACTCTTAATATTTTAGTCATCCTAATCAGGCCCCGAATAATTGGGGCTCGGGACGAAAGCATCTTTGTTGAGGTCATATATGAAGTCCTTGAGCAGCTGTCCCATATGCTCCTGCCTTAATTAGGCTCTTATCCTAATTATGGTAAAAACAAAGAAAAACATTATTTCTTAATCAGGAAATTTCCTTTGTTGAAAAACTTTGAAAGTAAAATATTATCAAATTATATGAAAGTTATTCAATACCATATTTTATGTTTATTACATTTATATATATTATTCTTAATCATCAGAGAGATTGATCTTAATTTCATAAATATTATTATTATTATGTCATAAATATGTTAAAATTTGATAGAGCCTCTTCATTAATTTGATTAGACTGGATTTAATTGCTCAGCATTGAAATTATAATCTAGCAAAATGTGATTTTTTTTAATTTATTTTTTTAATGTGTCTAATTGTGGATACAATAATTATTTTGTTTTCATTGTGATGTTTCTAGTACTATTGATCTATGAAAATTATAGCTGCTGTAAAATTATCTAAAATAAAAATTACATGAAAGTCAAATGGGCAAAATTTTACATTGTACCTTAAACTTTATATTTTTCCTCCTCATCATATTATAAAACCATATGAACCTCACAATGAAATTTGTCAGATCAAAACAATCTTGCTCAAAAGAATGGTGACAGATTTTTAAGACTAAAACCACAAATTCAGAGTTTTCATAATTAACGACACTCTTAAATGTTACATACAAGTGATAATTATAGTAGCTAAAAAATCAACTGTAATTGCATATATAGATATATTATAAAAACACTATTTGCTTATATTTATACTTCAGCAACAAAATAGAAAACAAATATGTTTGTTTTAGTTAGAAAATTAAAATTTAAAATGTGAATTATAAAATTTTAAGTATAGTATATCCAAGGCATTTTTTTAGTGTTTAATTGTATAGTTATCAATAATTCTGTAATAATTATATTTGATTGCAAGCTTTCCTATCTTCTCTCTAATGGAGTCAATTTTATTTATATTTTGATAATAAATTTAGTAAAATACTACTTAAAAATTAGTTCTAACTGAAGCATTTAATTTTTCATTTGTTTTTTAAATAATTACTCGAAGCAAGAACTTCATGATTTCTTTTATGCCATCTTAGCTCTCAGTTATTACTTGATCATGTGAAGTAGCATTATACCACTTTCTTCTTGTGTGTGTATAATGTTGATACTAAACAATTAAAAGAAAAAATCCTTTCAAGTTTTTATGTTTTAAAAATATTTTTATTTTAAATAAATATAAAAGGATATTTATGTTATTAGTATCAGAACACATTTCCTATAATGAAATGTATGTTTTCTTGTTATTAAGTACCTAATAAACTACTCCATCCTAGGAACTTTTAGACTTAGAAGATGATGAACGAAAATCAGATGGTGAACAGTCAGAAGAATCTGAATACGAAGAATACACAGATTCTGAAGAAGAAGTTGAACAAAGATTAAAACCAGTTTTTGTTCGAAAGTGAGACAATTTTATTTATTACTATAAATCACAGAACAATTGTTTTTATATTTTAATAATAGATCAGGATAAAAATTCCTCTTTTTCTTCTAGGAGAGACCGAATCACAGTTCAAGATAAAGAACAACAAGCACAAAAAGAAAAAGAACAGGAATTGCTAGCAAAGAAACAAGCTGAAGAACGCAGGCGACAAACACTGAAGGTTTGTCTGACTATACTATTATGAATCTAAGAACATGCTGAAAATATTCAACATTCTTTATTTATTATAAGTGTTCCTGAATCCTAGGTTGTAGGTCCCAGGCTCAAATCTCAGTTGTTGCATGATTGTTTCTGTGTCCTTTCATGATTAATGAATGTGGCCCACCAAATAAAAAGGCTTGTGGTGGTATAACTTGGGTAAAGCTACTCGCCTCCTTGATTTGGTTCACACTACCCACTGAGTAATGATAAATGAATAGCAATTCCAGTCTTGTTGTGGAAAGGGTTAGTCACCCAGTGCCCTTCATTATTAAAAAAATATTTATTATAATCTTTTTGCATTGAAATATCATTAAAAAGTTTTATAATAAACAAAGAATTCAAAGGTATTTAAACAGTTAGATTTTCATATTGCATTCATTTTTATTGATTTCATATACACAATTTAAAGTGAATGTATGAATTAAATATCATTAATGCAATATTACAAATTTAATTCAATGCTAAAAAACTATTTTCCATAAGAAAAGATAAAGAATATGTTGTTGCAATTTATTATTATATTTTATTAAATTTAATTGTTTCAAAATAGTTCAACTTAAAATGTATTTGATCTCTGTGACAATCATGTTTTATATTCTGATTTTGTATACAAAGCTCATGACTGGTGATTTCGTATTTTAAATTCAAATATATAGTTAACTCTTGATATTTTAAAATCTTCAGGACTAGGGAAAATATTTGAGTTTTTTGAAGTTTGAAATATTGAAAAAAATGCATTTTTTTTTAATATTTTCTTTAAGCACACTAATATAAGAAATAATGCTATCATTACAAAACCTCAAAACAAAGGCATTTTCATTCTGAATAATCCATGCATTTTCTCAAATTTCTTTGTGTTTCTAGTCCAAAAAAAGATTTATTAATCCTTTTATTTATATCTTTCATATAATTAAATGTACAATAGTTAAATTTATGTAACAACATTTTACTGAATTTACATTTTATTTATCTAAATATTATTAATTTAGTAAAGAGCATAAAATTCACTTTCTAGTCTATTTTTGTTAGCTTTAACTAAGCAATGAATAATTAATATTGCATTACTAATTGTTGTTATTTTTCTGTTTTCTATAAAAATGAAAGTTTCCTTTCTCATTCTCATTATTGGAGTGATTTTTAAGAAAACATTCCTTCAATAATTCAATATTTCTCTATTGTTACTTTTCTCATAAATTTAACATTCTAAGTAAAATTAAAGGCCATATATCAAAATTGATGAACACAAAGTTATAAGGCTACTTTATCTATTATAAGATGAATGAAATGAGCTTTAAAAAATTAATTTATTCAACCTCTCACAATTAAAGTTCAGTGAATTGTCTCATAACATTAACGTAGATGAAATGTTAATGAAAGTTACTTGCCTGTCCTTCAAAATTGTCACCTGTCATATATATGCACCACTGAGATCTCCTATACATGTCCTGGAAATTTTGCAAGAATTCTTTTGAAATTGAGTTGAAAAGCCTCGTCATGCTTCATTGGATGTCAAGTCTGGAGGATTGAGATCTGTTAAGTATGGTGCTTGTTCAGTTTGCGCCGCCCCTTTCTTGCCAAGAACTGTTTGATGATATTAGCTGTGTGAGGGTAACCATTGTCATGAAAAAGCAGCCTGAACCTTACTGTACATACTGGTGTGGTACCCCGCATAGACTTTTAAAAAATGTAGACACGAAACGGATCAAAATTTCAATTTACCTTAAAGTATTTGTTGTTATTCTCTTGGTTAGAAATTCCTTGTGGATAATGCCTCTGTCAAAAAAAGTGATGAACATTATTTTAATGCGAGATTTTCCTGCTCTGTCCCTTTTCCAATAAAGTGATATAGGAGAATCCCATTTCATGCTTTGCCGTTTTGTTTCAAGATTATAGCTGAGACACCAGGGCTCATCCTCAGCATCAATACAGTTTAAAAAAATTTGCATTGCATTCACCTTTCCGACAAAATCTTGTGAAGCCTGTAAACGTGTCTGCTTTTGATCATCAGCCAACTGATGTGCCACAAGAGGGCAATATGTTTTTTTCATCCTTAAATTCTGGATAACAATTTGTCACATAGAATCATGGTTAATCTACAGTTTATCAGCTATCATGCGCACAGTTAATCAAAGGTCTTTTGTGATTAATTTTCTCACTTTCTCAACGTTTTCGCCACTGATGAAGGTCACTGGTCTTTTACTACAAGTTGTCAAAAACGCTTTCCCAGCCTTCTCGGAAACAAGCGAACCACTCGCCCACACACTTTATGAGCGGCGCTTGATCTTCATAAACATCTATCAGCATTGTATGAGTCTCCTATGATGTTTTGCTAAACTTGAACAAAATTGTAAATTGATCTTTTGTTCCTTCTTTTCACTGTTCTCTGTTGAGTAACAAACACTGCATAAAACAAGTCTTTCATGAAACACAAACAACACCCAACTGAACCACGGTGAGGCAGAGGATGAACATCTGCTATTATGCATGTGCAGCATTTCGCTTCACCAGTGTTGGCAAATCAGCTGTTCTGACTTCATTCATCAAACTTTATTGTCAGATGTTGTAATATGCTATACAAAGCTGTGAAACTATTGTGTTTGTGTGACTTGAATTAAAAATTTTGGAAATTAATTTAAGTTGATATGGATAAGCAAAATATAAAATATATATGTAACATCTTTAGTGGTGTTTAAGTGTATTTAATATTTTATCAACATTTAAAAAATTTCTATTCAAACACCTATTATAAAATTATAAGAACATTTGCTGCAATTATTGTTTCTCTGAAAAACTAAAAATATGTTAATCATCCTTTTTTCTAAATAATTTTAAGTACTCTAATTTTTCATTAAATCAATCAAATTTTCTAGTTGGAATTTAAGATTTTTGTCCAATTTTCGGCAATAGCTATTTCCATACATAAGTTGCTAGTTCTTCTTTGAATTGTAAGTTTCTTGGAAATACAGATCTAAACTACATATTTAACAATGTAAAACCATAATTCATTCTGAAAATAAGTTTTAGCTTACTTAAACACATAATAGAAGCATTATGCTGAAATTTCTGTCAGTCTTTTAAAAATGGTTCAAAAGATATAAAATTCTAGCAAATCATCAGTTGATAACAATTAATGAACATTTTTCTAGGAACTTGGTGCAAATTATGTTTTTCCTCACAATCATAGCTCCCCACATCATCACAGAACCATTACCTATTTGCCTACTAAAGAAATCCTTAGACTTCATTCATAAATGATGTTAGTAAGTATTACTGTTTAAGCCATCCAAATCGATATTTTTTCATCAAAATATATTTTTTCAAGTTACATCCCAAATCATCTTTTTTTTTTTTTTTGTCCACTTCTGTGTCTTTCCTTGATGATAGTGCTTGCTGCCTTTAGTTCATCAGTTGTGGTTTCAAATCTCAACTTGAGCTTGGATGTTTGTAATGTTTTGAAATCTTCTTTAAACTGTAAATCCTGGCCTAATAGCTCTCTTGTGCAGAAAATGATGGTTGAGCAATAAGTAAAGCAAACCAAAACAAACATCTTTATGATCCTTTAACAGTTTTGATTTCATGTTTGATCTCTGAAAAGTAACATTTGAAATTCCTAATGTGCACCAGACTGTTGAATATTAAGTAATTTTATCGATTTGCTGCATTTTATTTTTTATGTTGTTGTTTTTGGTGCCAGCTAGGCTGGCAACATGGGAGTGCGCTGCTCCACTTTTCCAACTGAACCATATTTTGGTGTGGAGTCCGACTTCCTCAGTGCACATATGCTATAGGTACCCACTTATAGGGTAGGCAACCATTCACACTTCATTCATACAAGGAAAGGACAAAGACAGGATAAAGTACATCCATGCCCAAACCGGGATTCGAACCTAGGACCTCCTTATCCGCAGTCATGCATGTTGACCACATTGACAATTTATTTCTTATATCATGAGCTTATAATTTATTGTTTTTCAGGTCTTTTATATTTTCATTAAAAATCTCTTTAACTTTAATTGTTACAAACAGCAGTTTTATTACTCACAAGAATCTTATTCATTTTAAGTTTTGGTTTTCTAAATATTCGATTTTCTGGAATTTAAATATTCAAAACCAAATTCTTTGAATTTCTTTTTCAAATAACTCTTCCTAAAACATGATCTTAAAAAAACTAATGATTTTGAATTGAAAATAAATGGTCTCGTGCTTAGATTGCACTGAGACTTAAATAAATTAGCTGTATGAGATTAACACAACATTTTTTCATTTAATGATTATTTAAAAAATCTAACTTGTTTTAATTGCTTCATTATTTATTTATTTATTTTTATGCAATTTATCATTAAAATGGATTATATTCTGCGTGGTTTTTATAATTGTAATGTACATTGTATATTATTTCTTGAAAAAAACTCTTTAATTTAGGTTTTACAGGAAATTACAATTATTTTGCTGTTACTTTTACTTACTTTGATAATATATATTCTTTCTCATACAGTTGGTTGAAGAAGAAGCTAAGAAAGAATTAATGGCACAGCAAGAAGTGAAAAGTGCTTCTGATATTGTTATCACAGATGATGAAAATGATGAAGCTGCTTATGAAGCGTGGAAGTTACGGGAATTGAAGCGTATAAAGCGCCATAAAGATGTTAAAGAAGCGTGAGTTTCCTTAATACTTTTTAATATAAAATTGGCTTAACTGTCTTGAATTCATAAAAATTACGACCCATGTGCTTAGTTTTATATAAACTACTCATTGCTGTGTTGGATGTAAATTATAACATACTAAAATTTGAAATTTAAAAATGCTCTTAAGGTTAACTTTACTGGATTTGAATATAAACTATAGTAAATTATATTTTTATTGCATGATTTTTATCATCCAATAGATATTGATGTATACTTTTGAACTTAAAACAAAATTACATTATAATATTTTTTAAATTGAAATGTTTTATTGGGTTATAGGCATTTTATTCAGGTTTTTTAATTGTGCATATATATACTAGAGATTCTTGCCTGCTATATGATTTAATAGTTTATGAACACAATGCAAACTTCTATATAATATCTTTTTAAAAAATAAGATAAGTGTTTTCATTTGCTAAAAAATAATAATAATAAAGATAACTCTTGTAAACTTCAAGAATTAAAGAGACATTTTTTTTTATTTTGCATTTAAAATTATTAATCAGAAGTGTATTTGTGGATTAATTAAAGATTTTAAATTCATATATTTGTCATCCAAAATGCAAAAGTTACTATCTTCTTTCAAAATAAAAAGGCTTTCTTTAAATAAGAAAGCCTTTTTATTTCTTGAATTTGAATTTTAAGAATGCTTTTTCATTTATTTCATTGTTTTGAATTTCTTTTAGTTATGAGAAAGAAAGGTTAGAAATAGAAAGAATACATAACATGACAGAAGAAGAAAGACGTGCAGAACAACGAGCTAATCCTCGTTTAGTAACCAACAAAGCTGCCAAAGGAAAATACAAATTTCTACAGAAATACTATCATCGTGGTGCCTTTTTCTTGGTAAGTTTTATATAACAAAATATTTTATATATATACAAAAATAATATACTTATTTTATTTATACAAAAATAAATTTAAAAATTACTGATAAATATTTGCAAAAGGTTAACGAGTTTATTACTTTAAACTCTCTAATATACTGACAACATTTATTCCTTATAACATTCCTTTAAATTTGATTTTAAAGTATAACATTCCTTTAAACTTTAAAGTTTTACTCTTTTTAGAGTTCTAAGCATCAAAAATTGTTTTTCTCAATGCCAAAGAAATGAACTTCCATTCCTTGTGAAACTCGCACACAAAAGAATGGGAAGATTTTTCAACAACTTGATGATACCTTAATAAAAATAATAATATTAAAGTACCATAAAATTCCTGTAAATTTAGATAAGTAATTTAAGAGACATTACTTATTATAGGAATATAGTTGTTATTTTCTCACCATTTGTTATAGAAAAAGTTATAATAATGGAAAATTCTGCTGATAAATATATCTAAAATTGAATGGTATATTATCTTAAAAATAGTTATCACTGAATGCATTTTAAAAAGCATATAATTTTAACTTTTATGCAAGTCTCTATGCTTATTAATTATCCTCATAAATTTTCTCTTTATTCTGTGTGAAACAAAAAAAATTGATTAGTTATAAAACTAGTTTTTTTGACTTAGAAATCAAAACTATCGTCATTATTTTAGCTAATATGTTTATAATGATTCTTCATTAAACCATTCTATAATTATGGATGACTTAGCTTCAGTTGTGGGATTATTTTTGTTGGTCATGTTTTCATTTTTCTCAATATACAATTTTTGTTGTAATGACTATGCTTTCGCAAGTTATATTTTCCGTTTTGTGTTGAAAATTTTGCAATTAGTTACAAGATAATGTATGTATGTATTCTGAATTAGAAATGCTTACTATTTTATAGAAAAAAAATTTAAAAAATAATTTTTGAATCATTTTATTATAAAATCTTATAAAAGATGGGCAAAATTTGAAGGTAACAAAATTATGGTAATATATCAAACATGTTACTTCATTCACTTTAGAAATATATGTACAGCATAATTAACCAAAAAAAATTATTTTCCAATTCATTAAAAAGATTTTATTTTTTCAAGTAAAATAAATTATGTTTATTACTATTATCATTTGTAGCACTTATTTAATAAACACTTAACATACTTGCTTGAAACAACTACAGGTATAACCTGTTGCAACTATTTTATTGTTATTGTTTTTAATCTAGCATTTGATTGCTTAAATTTTGTTTTTGAACATTATTACATATATTATTAGTTTCATTTTAATGTTATTTAATTTATTTAGCTTATATTATAAAGTAAAATTTTTTAAAACTTATATTCGCTAATATCTTACAGGATAATGAAGACGATGTGTACCGAAGAGATTTCTCAGCTCCCACTCTTGAAGATCATTTTGATAAAACTATATTGCCCAAAGTTATGCAGGTATTATATACAACAAGAGATGTACTAATTTAGCTTTCTTTTATAAGAACTGCTATGAGAGGATTATCCAGAGGCCACAATGATTGATATCTATGCCATGTCCCTAATGTCAACTTATGTTATTCTGAGCAATCTAGCATTTAGCTTGTAATTCTGCATGAGATTCTACAAATAACATTTTGTGATTAAACTTAAGGATTTTTCTCAAAAAAAAGATTATATATATATATATATATATATATATATATATATATATATATATATATATATATATATATATATATATATATATATATATATGAAAATGGTTTCTCAAACTGATGCTTTGGTCTTTATATACGAAATAATTTTATTAACAAAATTAACTTTGACAATGTTCTCAGTCATTCAGTGGTGAACTTCGCCTTGTTTGCTGCCACTGAAACATTGCTATTTGAAGGCAGGCAGCCAATTTGTCAACCAGTTGGATTTACAATGCCATCTCAGTATGATGTCATAATTGTGTGTGACGTCATGGATGTTTTAAACCACTGAGAATTGTAATAAAGTGCCATAATCATAAACTCAAGTGGAATGAAAAAAACAACTTTTTTTATTTTTTCAACCCTGTTATACTTCAGTTTTATGGATTTATGCTGTTTAGGTGTAAACAAAACTTGTGTTGCTGGTACTTACGCAATTATGAATTTTGTCCAAAAATTGAAGTTGTGAATTTTTCCTCCAGATGACTTTGCTCATAACTGATTCCTTATTATATTCCTTGGAGCTGCAATAGTTGAACTTGCCAAAAAGCAAGAATGAATGTTAGGAATTAATTTAAAGGAAATTATATAAAGTGTTCAGTAATTTGACATTAATATGTTATTGATGATGCTAACATTTTTCAAGTTTTATCCAAAGCAAGGTTTGCCAAAACAATTTTGCAGGAAAAAAACTTTGAGTAAATTTATTTTGATTAGTTATGAATAAGCTCTGGATAATCCTAAATTAACTAAAAACAAATATGTGATTTATAATATTTAAATTATTTTGGTTATTTAACTATTGGCTATTATAAAAGTATGCTAAAAATTTTCTATTTAACTTTTGTTAAGTTATGTGCTTCATTATTTTTAAGATTCATTAAAACTTATCATAGCACTTCCAAAAGTGCATAATATAATTACAATATTTTATCCTCATGAGTTGGTAGATTTATTCTTTGCACAAAACATTATGAGAATGACTATTCACTCATAAAGAGTTAACCATTTTTTGATTTCAAAAGATTCCATACTATTTCCATTTACAAATATTGTTTTCATATTAATTATACTTATATTTCTAATATTCTTTTTGATTGAAAAACACATGATATATGTCTAATAATTTTTCTGGAATATTTTACTTTATCATTAAAATTCTTTTAAACAACAATAATGTATGATGTTAATAAAATAAGTGTATAAAAATATACTGGTAAAAAATAAAATATTAATAAATGTGAAATTTTAGCTTAAATTATTTATAAAGAATTCATGGGCAATAAATATATTGCATAACTGAAAATTAAAAATAGAGTATCAAAAAGTAATTGTTGTAATTCATTGAAATACATTCAAAAAGCCAAACATGGCATATGAATAATAAAAATTGATAAATATATATAAAAAGTTATTTAAACCATAACTTATGACATAATTTTTTTAATGAAAATGTCTGCACTTTAAATAGTTTAATTTATGTACCTATTAGTTTTTATATATATATATATATATATATATATATATATATATATATATATATATATATATATATATATATATATATATATATATAAACCTATTTAATGAAGTAGTAGATAGAAAATTAGTTGTATTTTTTTCATTCAAATTCCCAATTTTTTAATCATTTTTGTCAATGATTTAACTTTTATTAATATATATATATATATATATTGATCAATTCTTCTGTAGAAAATAAAGATATATTTTCATATAATTTCAGAAAACTTTGCATTTTTAAAAATAGATTCATTCAATTGATTCATAGAAAAAATATTTTTACTTTGTAGAATTCTTTCTTAAAATTTTAATTTTTAGTGTAATAATTTTATAAAAATGTAGCAAACCTTAAAAAATATGAATTGCTTATTTATTTAATAATTTGCACAATTTAATATTATATTCTGAAAAAATATGTGCAACAAAATAATTTTGTGACATTATATTAAACAAATCTTCCATAGTCAGAGTTATAGATTGAATTTTGTTATTATATTTTGCATATTTTTATGAATAAAATATACCTGCCACTAATAAATTTTTAACAAAAGCTTCAATTCAAATTACATTGTTAGTTACTTATGTTGATAATGTAAAAAATAAATAAAGATTAATTTTTGGAATATTAATTTAGATAGTGCTCTAATGAATACTAGAGAGAGGTAAAATTTTATATTAAGAAAATTTTACTATTAAAATAAAAATTAACATTAAAAACAAAATTGCACTACAGTTACATTATTGAATTTGAATAAAGCTTTTCACGCTATTAAACTTTATATCCTTGCATTCTCTTATTTATTAATTAATTATCGCTGCGCGCAAGACTATTTTAACATATAAACATTTTTTGTTTATTCATAACTAGTGCTTTAACTTTAATTTTTCGATTATTAACAATTTAATATGTTTCTTAATTAATAAATTAAATTTACAGTTATAGTAGTGCTATTACAAATAACTTTTATTTGGATTGATAAATTAATTTTATATTTATTTTTTGGTTATTACCATTTACTTCAATAAAATATTATTTAATCTATATTAACAAAAAATTAAATGCAGCTGTGATTGTGTGATTACCCAGCTTCCTCTTAATTTAATTCTGTAGAATGATGAACAAAATTTTAATTGCTTGGATGCTTTTATTTATTTTTAATTGTAAGCTTTAAAAGTTGTTTTAATTTAAGTTTTATTTTGATCTTTTTTATATTATTTATATTTTGCTTACTATTCATACTGCACCAGGCAAATGATTTAATGTATTAAGATATTTTTTGATTAACTTCTAAAGTAAGTAAAGGATGAAAAAAATACTATTATCAAAGCTTCATTTGGTTAAAAAAATTAGAAGGTACATTTTAAAATGAAAACGTTGTTTTATATTCTTACACATCTTGATTTTTAATGAAGTGCAGCAATAAATTTTAAAATTTACTCTTCATAACAAACATATATAAAGTTGCCAAAGAAAACCAGAAATTAGAAAATAATGTTATCTTTAGCTTTAAACGAGTGTTTTGAGAATATAATTGCATGTTGAGTGAATAATTATATTTATTTAATAGCATACCTAATCACTTTTTCTGCATTAGATAATCTTGCTTTTGGTTCAATAGTTCATTTATTTGTTTAAATCCCACCATTGCATGGCTGTTTTTGTAATGGTTTGAAGTATATGTTCCTGTCTAATTAGCTCTCATGTGTAGAAAATAGCTATTGAGTGAGAAACAAAACAAACCCACCTTGGATTGTGTAATTCAAAGTCCATTATAAGACCTTTTAAATAATAATTTTTAAATTTATAATTAATAATAGCTATTACAAATTAAACATACCAATAAGCTATTTAGAACTTGTTTTTTGTTTGTTTTTTCAGGTCAAAAATTTCGGCCGTTCTGGTCGTACCAAATATACTCATTTGGTTGATCAAGATACGACTGTATTCGACTCTCCTTGGATGGCTGAGACTGCGCAGAATATTAAATTCCATCATAATCAAGCTGGAGGCATGAAGCAAATATTTGACCGTCCATCAGCACAAAAGAGAAAGAAATAGACATTATTATTGTTTATTAATTTGTATATAGTTGAGAAATGTAAATAACTTTTTAATTAATAAAGATTTGACTGTTTGTGATACTGTGATTTTTTTTTTAATTCTGAATATCGTTGTAGTTGTATTAAAATCACTTACAATTACCCATAAGAAGATTTAAGATGCTTAAGTTGATAACCTCTGTACTGATATATAATGAATATTTATCTTCAATTTTGTTAAGATTCCTAATGAAACTTAATTCAGAATTTTAACTGTAATTTTAATTTTAGTTTTGTATTATGTGTACATAGTTAAATATTATATATATATATATAACTATTTATCCTACTTTGCACAATCTCAGGCAGATGATCACATTTCTAATGTATCTGTCTCACTTACATGATTTTTTCTTATTTCGCTTTTTCTGACAGTTATTAGCTTTAGTTTTTCCTGTGGTGTTTATATTAGTATAGCTGCAAAGATTTAGTTGTATGTTTTTAGTTCTTATATAATCCATTTATGTGTTCCGTCAGATATCGTCTTATAGAATTCATTTTATTAGAGATCAGATGATTTTGCAAAATTTCGTTGACTCCTAACCCTAAAATATTCTCATCATATATTCTCAAAAATTTGACATTTATCTTACACTCAAATTATGTAAACTTGGCCTTAAATGTTATAAAAGCTATTATCAGTCAGCACAATAATTCTGGAAAAAAATCATGCGTTTAAAATCATACATTAAGTCATACATCTAAAATGCCAAGATTAGTATTAAATCATACATTTAATACTAATATCAGTCATTTTTGATATTTTATTTTCATCATTCTATGTTTTAAAAAAATTATAATAGTAGATTGTGTGAGTATTCGTCATCTGTATTTACATTGTTTGATCATACTTTCTATGACTAAATCATTAAACATTTTCCAATTTTTCATTCTTGTAGTTTCTTAATGTCTAAGACTGGTTGGGGGTACGGGTATAACATGATTAAAGACAAACACCTGGGGACTATTTCTCTTTACATGGTCATTGACAACGACCAGTGAATCATTATCGTCTAAAATCTGAAAATGAATAATTTATAAAGTTGGTAGCGCAAAAAATCTTATACTAGAATCAAGAAATTCATTCTGATAAGGTACATAAATCAGTTTGTAAATGAGTCGGTCATCTAAGAAAATACCAGAGTAAACATTGATGATTTTACCTCGGTAAGCGTAATGTTCTGTACTTGTTATTTATGCCTTGAACCATCCTATTTCTTGCACTTGCCATTGTGTTGCAATGGAAATCTCGATTCATCCTTGAACATATTTTACATATAAGCTTGACTTGGCGATATTTCTTTTTAATCTTGACCTGTTGGATTTAATTAGGATTACAATCCATTATTGTTTAGATTTTGGTGCACTGTTGTGATTGGTATCTTACCGGTGGCTATTCATCGTGTGAAAATCATTCTTCGATACCCTTGTGCTACAACAACAATAAATCGATCGCCAGCTGATCATGAATCCTGGGCGACTGTTCTCAAATTTTTTAAATTAGTGCTTTGTTGTGAAATGAAATAAAAGCTAAAGGACTGAACATCTGTAATTAGATGTGGATTTAAAACTAGGTTGGTTCCAAAAGAACCTAGCACCGCGACCATAGGTCTATTGTACTATACCCCTCAGAGAGCCCTATTTGAAGAGACCAGTGGCTGAAGCAAAGTTCAGCAGACATTTTACAGGAATTTCCTGCAACATCCTAGGTTCAATCAAGTGCTGACCCAGGTGTTCAAATCTATGTGCAGAAAAGGTTTCACATTCACATAAGATGTGTATTGAAGTTTCTTCCATATAATGACAACCTCTACAAGTGGGGTCATCTGAAACTCCCATTATGGTAAGATGTCTTTTAAGGTGGCAGTGTCTTGTAAGTAGTCCCACTGCTTTCCTTAGACTGCCTCTATTGATTGAGCTTTATTAATTCTTTTTGCCTTTTGCTAGGGCATGTGCTATTTAATAGCCTTGCTTGTCTTTGATCATTGGCATTGTGCCAGTTCATAAACTGTTGTTTTCTGAAGAGATCAAAGACATTCTTTTGAAATACCTAGCACTTGTTCAGGACCAAAAAAGTCAGTTGTTGATCCAGTCCTTGCTAGCTCATCAGCTAATTCATTGCCAGCAACAGCACAGTGCCCATGCAGCCACTTTAAAGTGGTGGGGTTATTATTAGCTAATTTACACAGAGTGAGATAACATTCCTAGACAAGAACAGAAGTTACAGTAGACTTCTGTGGAGCTAGTAATGCAGCTTGACTGTCAGAGCAGATGATTATTCTTTTATGAGAATAGTTTCTGTCCAAGCATATTCTACTGCACATAAGAATGGCAAAGACTTCTGCTTGAAATACAGTTGTATATTTACCCAAAGGGAATGATAACTTTGTGCCATCAGCTGGACAACAAATACCAGCCCCAGTATTGGAATTCATTTTTGAGCCATCAGTATACCAGTAATTACAGCTTTCACTGATAGCAACATTATTCCAGTCTTCTCTCAAGGGAAATTTCATTGTATAAGGCTTATCAAAAGCATACTTAACAATCGTGTAATCAGTAGGCATACTTATAAAAAGGATGATTAGTTACGTCAGCATTGAGGTTTCTCCAGGATAAAAATCTAGAGTAGTCCTTAAAAATACCTTCCTGTATTTTTAAGCCTGTTCATGCTAAGTACTGCTTTTGCTTCAGTACGCATATAAAGAGGATGCATTCCAAGCAGAAGCTCCAGTGTAAATGTGGGAGTTGTACGAATACACCCAGAGATAGTTACACAAAGCATCCTATAAATTTTGTTAATTCTGCTTTAGCAGTTTCGTTTTTGATTTTAGACCACCAGACCACTGAACCATAGGTAATGATGGGACAAATAATCATAGTGTAAATCTAATGAATAACTTTGGGATTTAAGCCCCAAGTTCTTCCAAATGCATTTCTACATGACCAGAAAGCTTTTTTGTTCTTTCAATACAAAAGTTGAAGTGCTTGTTCCAACTTAAGTTCATGTCAAAAAATACTCCTAAGAATTTAAATTCTTTGGAGCAAGTTAATTCTTGACCAAAAAAGTTATCTTTTTCAGATTAAGATTCTTTTTCTTTGTGAAGGCTACCATAGTGGTTTTTTGAGAATTTACAGAAAGGCCTTTTTAACACCAAATCTCAACTTGTTTGAGGGTGCTGGACATGATGCTAAAGATTGTTTCACCAAACTTTCCTCTGACGATTATAACTAAATCATCTACATATCCAATGGTGGTTATGTCTGGTATTTTAACACCTCTAAATGGGAGTCTACAACATAGCACCATAAGATGGGTGGAAGAACCCCTCCCTGTGGACAACCAGCTTTGGCTTTGATCATCATATTTTCACCTAAAAATGAGGCACTGACAAATCTGTTATTGAGCAGATTTTCTATCCAAGAACAGATTCAGTCATTAACTCCCTTTCTAGCAAGAGATTGTAAAATAGTTTCAATGGGTACCTTATCAAAGGCACCTTCTATATCTAAGAAAACAGCTAAAGCAAGTTCCTTAGCCTTAAAGTTCTTCTCCAAAATGAAGGATGGGCTGTAGATCGCACTATCAGTGGATCTACCAGGTTGACATGCATATTGAGAGTCAGAAAGTGGTTTTTCCACTAAGTAAACTTCTCTAATATATCTGTCTATCAGCTTTTCAATTGTCTTTAGAATAAAGGATGTTAAGCTGATAGGTCTAAAAGATTTAGCTTCATAGTAATTATCTTTCCTTATTTTAGGAATAAAAATTACTTTTGTATGCCTACAGGCAATAGGTATATGCCTAAAGGCTATGCTTGCCCTAAAGATTCTACAGGGAATTGGAGCAAGTCACTGGACTCCCTCAATAAGCAGGGCCGGTACAATCCCATCCATTCCGGGAGATTTATAAGGTTTAAAGGACATTATTGCCCATTTTGTTCGATCATAAGTTATGATTCATTTGGCAACATCCCATTTACTTCTACCACAATTTGAAGTAGGGAATGTAAAATTAGGAGTACCATATTTTTCGTTGGAACCTGGAAAGTGAACTCTGAACAGTTCAGACAGTGTCTCTCTCCCAGATTCTGAAAACTTACCATTTGGCAATTTAAGAGTGTTTAGACAGCAGTTCCTGTCTTTAGACATTATTTTAACGAGTCTTGTAGTAGCAGACACAGTTTTAATGTCAGGGCAATAATTTCGCCAAGAATTCTTTTTAGAATTCCTAATAGCTTTATTATATGTGGTAAGTGCAAATTTATATTTTTGCCACTCACCATTCTTTTTGGCTCTATTAAAGAGCTTTCTAAATTGTCTTCGCAATTTACTTAACTCTTTAGACCAACAAGGAACTAAGCTTGGAGAGCAAGTATTGCTGACATCACAATTTTGATAGTATGCTTGGAGGATGGCATATTGCATGTGATCAACGGCCAACTCCAAATCTGCTGCCGAAGATAACTTACCGAAGTCACCTTCCTTGATAAGATCTTCTAGATCTTTTTTGTAGGAACCCCAGTTGGTATTTTTTGGGTTCCTACCTACCACCTCTAGTCTGTTTGCCCCTAAAACAGAAAAGATAATGTATTGGTGGTCAGATAAGCTTATTTCATCAGACACTTTACAATCTTTAATAAAGTCAACACACTTACTGTTACATAAAGTGATGTCAATGACTTCTTTTCTATTTATAGTAATAAAGGTGGATTCATTACCTCTATTAAAAATAAATAGATTATAATACAAAATGTATTATAAAAGATCCTCACCACGTCTGTTGCAATCATTACTTCCCCACATAGTGTGGGGAGCATTTGCATCACAGCCTATGATGAGTTTCTTACTAAAATTGTTATAATCTAAAAGACTGACAATTTGCTCATTAAATGTGTCTTTATCATCGAAAGGAAGATATGTAGACATAAAGATAATTTCAGCTTTGATTCCTTGCAATAAACAGGGTACTTTTACAGCAACATTATCCCCATTTAGGTAATTGACCAGAATGAAGGCATTTAATTTGTTGGTAATAGCAATACATGCTCTTGGTCTCAAACAACATTTATCATAAAATATGTTAAAACCCTGAACATGTAGGCCCAACACAGAACCATTGGAAGTCCATGGCTCTTGAATTAAAACAATGTCAACCTCCCCTCTAGTCATCTTCTTGCTAGAATAGCTGAAGCTGATCGACTATGATGAAGGTTGATCTGTGCTACTTTGATGATACTTACCATTGTCGCACCCAAAGAAGCTAAGAAGCACTGCTTCCCAAGTCTATATAAGTAGGGGACTTACTTACTTGAGTTTCCTGCAAATCTTTTTCTATCTCACTCTCAGATAGAGGAGAACTGAGTTGCAGGGTTATATCAGAACCAGAATCTAAATCTAGTTCTTCAAGGTTAGGTAATTCGCTTTCCTTACTAGAAGTAGGAGAGGATTTACTTACTTGATAGGAAGTTGCACCTTCTTGTACAACTTCCATCGCTTCAATGCTCTGTACATCCTTCTGGTTTGGGTTACGGAGAATTTTGAAAGTTCCCAATCCAAACCAGTAGAGGCACCATAATTTGCCTTTTTAATGGCTTCTGAGGCTTTCATATCAACCTCGAAGATCCATCTAATAGAATATATCTCTACAGATTTCTGCAGAGTACGCCATTCTAAAGACTTCAACTCCGGGTTGAGTCTATTTAGCCGTTTCAGAAAGACAGCAGGATCTTTGGTATGATTATTCCTTGTCTTAAAGGCAGTGTTAATGGGAGAAGGGGTTGAAACCTCAGATCTAAGTCTTTTGGTGCCACCCACCTTCTGAACAGTCTCCACCTGCTCCTTTGCTTTATTACGACGCCTTAGATTGCGTCTTTGTGATTTTGTGAGAACTCCTGGTTCTCCAACTGTGGTGCCAGTGTGCTGCCTTGCGGCACACTGGTGCACACACACGACACTCTCCACTTCCTCCAGCAGCCAGATTGCCAGTGTTCTCCTTTTTGCCGGGATTCTGTTCCTTGGGAACCGTTTCGCCGGCTGATTGGATAACACCAGAAGATGTATCCAATCCTTTTTTTATCATTTTCATTTTTGTCATCCATAAGTGACCTAGGAACTGGGAGGAAAATATACGATCACCCCCTGCATAGCTTCCCTGTACAGTGGAAAGCAAACATACAAAGAGGTTTTGCCTGGTTCCTCGAGGGTCCCGTTAGCGTCACCATAACCCTGGTGCCATTCATCCATCAGCACGGAGCCTAACACCTTGGATTGGGTTACCTTTCTGTATTAGCCAGGTGTATTAGCACAGCCTTCTCGCCATGGGTGACCCTACCAGGAACCTAAACTAAGTTTAGGTTGCAGACGTACATCACCTGTGCTACCTGTGTACACCCTCACACCACTTTGAGGTTACAGAATAGGATTTGTGAGGGAATATCTGTAATTAACTGCCTTATTTCAATGCCATCGATATAAAGTAATACTTTGCATTATTTCATTGAATTGACTATTAAAATTTTCTCATCACATCGAAAATGTAAGTAAATTAATAATGCCAACATTTTAATTCTTTAAAAAACTATAAGATTAGAATTCCTTCAGCTTATAGCTATTTTCTAGTTTCTATCTCAGTCTTTGATTTTATGGAATATCATTTGTAACTTATGAATCTCAGTGTTTGCATTAATGTTCTTGGTGAGGAGATGATTGAATTAATAGCTGAAAAGCTAACTAAATGGAATAGCTAAAAATACATCTTACTGAATGTACTTACTGTGACGTATTTTTACCATAAAGACATTTATATCGATGGTTATCAAAATGGAGGAAACGCTTACGTTTGATAATGCACTTTATGAGCATAAAATTTTTTATCTTCATCTCTTTTGTATTTTTTACCCTCTTTTGTAATAAAAAAATAATTGTATGAAGACACTTTTGTAAAATTATAAGCAATTTGAATTTTTTCTCAAAAGTGTGAAATATCACGTTGCAGACTTTCAATTAGACTGAATTATTTAAATTCGACTCGAGGGATTAAATATACATATTTTTGGCATTTCTATGCGTATCTAAAGGCATGGCAAAATAAGCTTAGAATAGCAAAATGGAAAGGAGTTGAGTGAATGAAATCGTCGGTTATTGAAATAGATAATGTCTGAAGATAAACAGCTGAAACCAAATGTGCAGCAGAGTTCAATAAACGCCTTTATTCTCCATTGTCAATCATTTAGAAATTATTTTTAGAACATCTCATGGGAGAGCAGCAATTCCCAAACCACTGGTCACAACTGTTAAGTGGACTCCTTCCGCGCCATATTGAAAACGAGCGCTAATAATGTCAAGTCTATGGAGAAATTGAAATACATATTTCTCAAGTTCAATGATAGCTAGACCTTCACTTTTTGTAGGTTTTCCTAATGCACAAAAATAATAATTTATTTTGTTTTGAAATTTATTTTTAAAATTATTTTAACTATTTTTAAATTGGCTCAGTAATTTGATAATATGCTTAAAACATTAGTAACTTAAAAAAGGTAAAAAATTTAGAAATTTTAAAAACAGACTTAATGTGTACATATATTTATAAATCCTAACAATTTTTTTTTTTTTTACTTTATCTACAATAGAATTTTTTTATTTGTCCGCATAAAACTTAAAATTTTTCGCAAAAATTAGCAACGCCCACATGGCGGATGAATACTTGGTTGTTTGAATAATCAATCCAATCAATTGCATGCTTTAGTCAACAAACTCCTCCTCACACACTAAAATTTGAAGTTTGGTTTATCGCAGTTCTATGAGATAATTTGTGTGTTCCCTTCCCTCATCCCCAGCAAACGCTGCGGGTGTTCCTTGTATCCGGTATCTTCCTGTAAAAATATGCTTCTAAATTGACGCGAGAAGGGACATTTCTTTCCCCTTTACTATACACGAGGGGCTCTGATGATTTCCCTGTGACGAATCTTCATCTTTCCAGAGCGGTCCTGCAATAATTTTCACCAAAAATGATGGGCTTCTGGACATTATATACATTGACTTTAAACAGCTGAATCTATTGAAAAAATATAAAATTTATACAGTTCTCATGTAGTGTACTTTTTTAATTCTTTATATTTTTGATGCAATTTTTCAAGAAGTATATCTACATGATATGATATTGCAATACATATCTATAGACATTGCAAAATTCATCAATTTCATATTTTTTAATCTTTATTTTATAAAAACTTCTTAAAGTTTGTTGTTTTTCTTAATTTTATATTTGATTCTAAGTTTATTGCTTACTGAGTTTGGATGCAGAATTAACTTGAACATTTCAACAAAACCTACAAAATATTTATTTATCCAAGAAAAATATAAAAATTGTTTATTATTAAATATAAAAATAAATAATATTATATATATATATGTGTGTGAGTGTGTGTATATATGTATGTATATATATATATGTATGTATATACATATATGTATGTATATGCATATTTCTTTTGATTTTGAGGTTATTTCTTCTAAGTTCGAATTCTTGGTAAGTAAAAGCATTCATTTCTAAATCGGAATACGTATGCTTCGATGATGTTTGGGACAAAAATAAATATGTTCATAGGCTTACACAATTCAAAATTTTAAGAAGAATATCCGACTTATTAGTTATTATGAAACTTGTAAAGTGTAGAAAATTGGGATAAACTCTTGAACAAATGTGTTATAGAACATTCTCAGAATATAGTAAATGTCACTTTTATTAATTCAAATATGATATCAATGCACCAAAATTAAATTTTTCAAAACATATTCTAGCATTTAAAAAATGCTTGTTGTGAGTCATGGCATGCAGTTTTAGAATTCTAAAAATTTGACTTGCATTACATATAATACATTTGTAAAATTGTATCCTCCTTTTTTATTTTCTCTCTCTGTAGATATAAATTTCCTACGAATTTTATAATACTGATATTGAATGGTTCGGTGGATATTACATATTGGATCGATATAACAATCAGGAAGATTTATTAAAAAAAGCTTTAAATGAGACTTTTGGAAAGTCAAGTATTTTTTGAAATCTCTATATTCAATTATAATTCTATATTCAATTATTACTTGCATATGGAATTCCAGATGTTGGAGGAAAGCTTGGATACAAATTGTAAGACCTTGTAGGGGCTGGGGAGATCTTGGACCTACATGTGGTTGCCCGGAGCACAACACTTCCGCCCTGGCTACATTCAAATTTTATGACTTTCGGACATAAAAAGCCGAAATCTCTCACCACTGCTAGAAGGAAACTTGATCGGTAGAAAATGGTTCCTCGAAAGGGGGAAGAAATGTTGTGGTTTTGTGCCAGCTAGACTGGCAACATGGGGTGTGCTGCTCCACGGAAGAAGAAATCCATCAAGTGCTGTCCGAAAGACTCGTTCTGAAACACTCATAAAAGTCTTCCAAGTGAGTTTTTATTATTGCCTTGTACATTTTATTTACAGCAATTGTAAATAGTATAGG
Organism: Latrodectus hesperus; assembly: GCA_037975125.1. NCBI lineage: Eukaryota > Metazoa > Arthropoda > Arachnida > Araneae > Theridiidae > Latrodectus > Latrodectus hesperus. Next base: position 6,259,975 of record CM075851.1, on the reverse strand, counting down.
AAGACAGACCCAAGTTTCTTTTGCTCAAGACAATTAAATGCGTTATTTCTTGACGTACTTGCTAAAAATGAATTACCGACACCGAAGAAATAAGCTTTCCAGTCAGTTACGTACTTCAATTAGAAGAAAGAAAAACAAAGGACAAAATTTGAATACATGGAGAGAAAAGAATCATTTAATGAAAAAAGGGATTATTTCTTAAAGATCTCCAGCTCAATGAAATCCAGCTAAGAGAGTTGGAAACATCAACAAGAGGTCAACGAGATTGTCAAACTCTGCATACAATTACCACAAGCACAAAACCTGATTGATTGATTAGTGAAAGACGACGAAGAATTGATAAATGATATTGTCAAAAGAATCATCTTTCAAACTTTTCCCATAGCAGCATGGTTCATGCTTAAAGACACCAGCATGAGTATATGACCATAATTGTCTCCTTTCAAAGCATGGAGGTATTGTATCAGTAACCGTATCGTAAGATTATTTTTATCCATTTAATCGTAAAATTAATTATTATTGGTAAGAAATGTTACTCGACTAGGTCTATTTTGAGATATAAAATTTTTGGATTATAATTCTTCTGTTCTTCAAATGGAGTTTGTCTCATCGTGGTTCGGTAAACAGGAAAAAGTGAAATATCAATCTTGACCCACACTTATCCCAGAATTTAATATAATTAACCTGCTATATTCTATTTTAGAGTGTTCATTCCAAAATCCTTACTCTCCACAACAATCTCTCTCGTAAATTCCTCATTATCTTCATGGAAAAAGGTAAAATATTTCTCGGAAAACTATTCAGTTCTTATTTGAGTCCCAAACAAATCCATGCCATATAGCATGATAAAAATGGTCCCACTCCATATTAATAAAATATTTCTTTTAAGTTTCTGTTTTCATCATTTTGATAATTACATGTAGAATAATTTCAGCCTTGTTCTATGGAGGAATCTTAATTAAAAAACAAAATGCCATAGGTACTTCCTTACAAAACATCAGTCTTGATGAATTCGATAAATGTGCTTTTATGATTTTTTTTGAAATGTTTCTCTTCTTATATAAATTGAGAAGGTGAATTAAATCGGCATTGAAATTTAGAGAAATATCGTCGAATCGTTCGCATAAATACTTATACTTTCGGAAAATGACCATATTTATTTGAAGATTGCACGTGACTTAATCCATTAATCACCTTAAGGTAATGTAACTGTTTTCTGAGCTATTAATATCATGACGCTAAATTCTGGCACGATGATCCGTGACCATCCTAAAACTATTGATTCTAGATTTGCAAACTGTCATAGTATCTCAACCGATATGAGGAACAATACCTGATATAATAAATTGCAATCCTGGTAGTTTACTATTCGACCTATACCAAAATCAAAAATACTCTAACACATAACCATTTTTCCCTCACTTCCTTATAATGGGCATTACAACTTTCCACTAGCCAATAGCATTCAAGAACAATTAATTATAAGAAAGAACTTACCCAAATCTATAGAGTTTTTCCTTTAAACACATTGTAGGGGTATCACTATATAATTTCTAATTTTATATACATACACGCCGACCGATTGGCTGAGTGGTTAGCGTTCCTGACTCCTGAGCTGTTGGTCCCGGGTTCGGGTATAGATGTTTCTTTCCTTCTCTGTCCTTTCTTCTGTGATGTTGTATGAATGTGGCCCACCCTATAAACGGGTTTGTGGTGGTATGGCGCGGGTAACGCTACTCGCCTCCGTGACTTGGTTCGCAGGTGCCCGCTGGGTAACGACAAATGAGTAGCAGTTTCTGGCCTGGTTGTGGCATAGGGTTCAGTCACCCTTGTGTGCCCGCCATTGGATAAAGAAAAAATATATAAATACACTAAAAGTCTACTATTTGCAAACAATAGCATTTTCTTTCTATCGTGCAAACTTCACTTGTGCAGCGTTTTGTGTTCTGGTTTAGCAATTTTAATATTCAGCTAAGCAGCTTAATTATTTACTTACGATAATATGAAAGCATTACAGATTTTAGAACCTGAAATTAAATCCTATTTTTTTATTTCATTTCGAATTTATATGTTTATTGTTTCAAAGACAAATCAAAATTTGTTATGATACCATTCATTTCCTATACAAAAACAAACTCGATAATTGTTGACATTTCTCTGCTACATTGATCAAAGATTTAACTGAAATCAACATTTTGTGTGTATCTGAATTTATTAAAAAAATCTATAGATCTCTGCAAATATTAGGAACACTCTGATTGCTAAGAATTGAAATTTAGAAACTACAACTATTGAAATTCTGAAGCTAAAACAGTTGGTTTACTTACCACTTTATGATTACTTTTTTGCACAATAGAAATAATTCGACCAAAACTAATAGCTTCATATATATTTTGAGGTATTGCAAATATTCACGTTAGCGGTGACCGGAAAAAAATACCGTCTCACCAGAAACGATATTATCGAGTTTTCGAGGTGAAAAAAATATGCAGAACAGAGAGTTGATTATGTGAAAAGTTAATTTTTTTCTTTAATCTTAATATTGTTCTTTTGTAATTTTTGTCTGTAATGTTCAGAAAAGATTCCGTAATTTCCATTTTAAGTAGTTATAAGATTAAAAAAAATCCAAATTGTGTTTACACATTTTGCAGCATTATAGATGATATCGCATATTTGCAAAAAAGTATTCGTTGTAATGAAAACAAATTATGGACCATAGTAAGTGTCTGTTCTAAAATATATTTCGCAGATAAACGAAAAAATATTCGTTGCAATTAATCCAAATTACAATGATTGTAGGTGTTGTATATTAAAATATATTTCACTCATAAAATTGTATGTAATACTATCTTAGATTTTTTATGTATTTAATTTATTGAAATAAAACTTCCTGGCAGAATGCATACAGAAACGAGACTCTCTATCACAGTCAAGGTGTCACAAGCACCGAATTAGAATTTCTTGTCTAAAAATACTGGAGTTATTAATATAGATCATAGTCAGTAATGTGATGCAATGTCTTTGTGATAAAAGCGCTTAGATAATGGCCTAACATCAGATGCTGTTAAAAGCCATTTGAACAACTGTGGTGTAATGAAATTCAGGAGAAAAAAATAGATAATATTTATATGTGCTCTATAAAAACAAAGACTGGAAACTTTCAAACAACTGGATACATAAATTCCCACAGATGTGTATATTAAAATCAAAAGAAATTTTTTATTGTTGAGCAATGATTGATATTATATATCTAAATGTTTTTATTACAAAAACTAGTACTATCACTGAGCAGTAATAATTTTAAATGGTGTTTCAAAATGGTTTTATCAAATTGAATATTATAACTTCAATATCTAACATGTCTGACCCATCATTAAATTTAAATCTTCCAGTAATCGGCGATGAGTATTTCGTTGACTTCAACTGACACCAAGTTCTTTCTTAAGTTTTAAACCTTTTGATGAATAAAGATGTATTCTTTATAAAACCATTAATTTTCGTTTTTCTGAAATGCTACAATAACATGTGTTTTATATTGTAATTAATATTAGCTTGTCATTCCTTTCTGTTTCTTTAGCAATCAATTCAAAATTTTCAAGAACATTTGTATCTAGCACTACTTTACTATTACTGTATGTACTATTTTTAGCACTACATTTACTATTTTATTTACATTAAGAAGTGTTTTTACTATTATATGCTCTATTTTGAGGTTTTGTTAATCTGACTGATACATTTTTAGTAACTAATAAAAGTAAGTAATAATAAACAAACTACACTTAACTCAGTTTTTATATCAGGTAAGATCCTTGTGGGGTAATCATTCAGCCAATAAATCAATTTATAAAACAAGAAAAAAATGAAACAATTATCTTCTAAGAAAAATTATTTAAAATAAAACAAAAAATATGAGACTTGGAGGTACAATTAGAGGAAAGAAATTACATCTCGTATATTGAAGAAGCTACATTTCTACATACAAGATCACTTTCTATATATATATATATATATATATATATATATATATATATATATATATATATATATATATATATATATATATATATAACCCATTTCTTTACATAATTTTTCAACATATTTTATGAAAAATATCATAATTTTTTCACAAGCAATTTATGGAATATTTTCTTATTTAATTGTATAAAAGGTTGTAAACAGTTAATTAAAATTTTTCATTCATAATTTCTAATTCGCAGTTACAGCTTTTATCAATAAAGCAATTTATAAATTTATATCAGAAAAAAAATAGAAATTATCTTCTAGATTTAACCCATTAATTTCAATATTTTTTCACTAATTTAATTTTTCTGCTTTTTCACAACGTTCTGAAAACATCTATAAAATATTAGTAATACAGATGGAATAATTATCTACAGAAAAATTTCAAAATATTCTAATTTCTTGGCTTGAAATTGTTGCTGATGAATTCGACTTTTTAAAAATATATAATTATTAAAGCTCTGTAAATAAAATAAAATTAAAACAAATGTGATAAAAAATTCTTTATCAAAGGTTTTAGAGTTTCATACCAAATTATGATTTCTTTCAAATTAGCAAATATTAATAGTGTTATAGTAAATAAAGGGATGCTGCAAAGAATTTCAACTAACACAGAAAAGTCATTTTAGATCTTAACAATTGCTCTATAAAAATTTGATTCAAGAATAATCTACTTTATTAAAATATGCATTACAATTACTACATCCTAATAAAAGTCGTCCATTGTAGATAACTTGAAAAAAATATATGAACAGATAAACTCAGACACACCATAAATATATATACAAAGTACAGTAGGCAATGAAAAGTACAAAAACACACAATTTATCTGTGCCTCAAATGCAAAGTCCATTCGCGAATCCAAATTGTTTAAAAAAATTCAATAATGTAAAAACATGACTATATTACAATCATTCAACTGAATGATTTGTTCTCATTTGGACAATAGAGCATATACACACCCTTTTATTTCTCAAATATAAATATTTTTCATACTAGAAACTTTATATTATAATTCAAATATATTTCAATGAAAATAATACCACACTTTATAAACTTCCATGCTTGGACAAAAAAATGGCTTCAGCCCACAGTATATGTATGAGACAATTTATAATTACCAATCAAAACTTAAGTTTCTTACTCTCTCTATTTTTGAATTAATCATGAACTTATTGTTTCAATTAAACTTAATATATTGCTGAAAAATTATAAGCTTTCTTCTATCACTAAAACCCATAAAAGATAAGAATTTAATAAGCTTTCAAATCTTGATTTTATTTATATTATATTACAATTAATTATTAATTGGAAAATAGATATTACTTATTAGCTTTTGGAGTTTTATTAGTATATATATATATATATATATATATATATATATATATATATATATATATATATATATATATATATATATATATATATATATATATATATATAATGTAGCAATATATATCCCTTTTCCAAATAAAATGCCATAATTACACACAATCTTACATAAAATCTAACTCCTTTTAAAAATACCCCACTCTTGAAATAAAATAATCTTATAATTTTTATTAAATTTTATTTCCAACAAAATGAAAATTTAAGAATGGAAATGACACACAATTTTATTAATAGTGCTTCCAATTCTCAAGCAAGTATGCTTTTAAAATGAACCTTTAATCGATTGTTTAATGGTAATCATAAACAGTATCAACTTTGAACAACAGGTAACCAATCACTTTCAAGAAATGGAAAAGAAGCACTTGTTGAAATTAAGGTAGTATATTTTCAGGTTAATTTTACAATACCTTCATTTACTACCATTCGTTCCAATAAAACCGAACCAAACTGCTTGTCAACTAACACAACTCATTTTCTATTGCTTGATAAAAATTTTGCTTATTTTATGTTATTATAATTTTACTTATATCTAGAGAGGCACCAGAAACTAATAATGTACATTAAATTCATTTACAATACAAAATAAAACCGTAAATATTTTCTCCCACAAATAAATAAATAAAAAAAATTATATGAAAAAAGTCCATTCAAAATTTTAGGGAGTTTTTATCTTAAGAGTTAAAATTTTTAGGAGTAATCAATTGCAGGAATTTCGAGACATTTTAAGGAATTGTACACACAAGCTCCAGTATTTGTATTAAATTGTAGATTGTGCATTGCATTTGCAGAGGATTTTTATTGTTTTTTTTTTAAACATAAATAATGGTAACAGTGTTTAAAAATTTTTTTATTTTGACACTTTTTCTTCACATAAATGATAAAGGACAACAAATGAAATTGTTATTTACAATGAGTTTCATGTACAAAAATAATTTGACTAATTCAATTACCCAATAAATATGGATGTGACAAATGTCTTTATGCTTTTGATACAACCAATTAAATAACCAATACAGCTAACTTTAAATTCGATCTTTAAGTGTTAAATTAGTTTTAATATTCACTGAAGCAAGTTCTGCTGTCAGATAACGAAAGACATAAGGCAAATCTATTAACCACACATATTTGTTTGTGCCACACAATCTGCAAGTCCATTCCTTTGCAGACATCTGAATATTAATCATAAGGCTGCCTTGATTATCAAACGTAGGCGATAATATATTTTCACATTTTGCACAGGCATATTGCTAAAGAAAAAAAGATAAAATAGGATTAAAAATTTCAAAATATTTTTTTATATAATTATTAGATTTACGAAGTTGTTAAATATATTTAACACAATGGTATAAAATACAGATTCATATTATGGAAAAAAAAATTTATTTTAAATAAAATTAACAAACAATTAAAAATAGCTGGAAAGCAAAAGGATTATATTTTCTACTGGTGGTAACTACATTATGGTAAAAGTTAACATTTAAAAAAAGTTTAGCATGTTTAATTTTATTTAGTGTTATAAAATATTGATTTTATTCACTTCTTAATAAATATATATATATAACTCTTTCGAAAATTCAGTTATGAAAAACTATCTTCTGGTGGCTAAAATTCTCATTTGAAAAAGGTATTTTTATCACTAAATATTTTATATAACATAAATTCTTCTTAAGTAAAATACTTTCCTTAAGAATTTATTACTTACTTTTTCAACTTAAATAGAAAAAAAGGTAATAAATTGTTTGCAAATAAGTTTTTTTTTAAAATTTAATTTAGAAACTTGATAATGTATTAAAATAACACATTGTTATTCTCTGGTAAAATTATCACATTTCTGAAAATTCAGCAAATTTATGCTTAAATTTAGATATAGTTTCTATTTTTAACAAAAGAAATATTGTTCTAACATATTAAAATGATTGATCAAAATTAGAGCTTGTATTTGAAAAACTAATACATCACATACAATATATTTATTTTACACTTTATTTCTTGATGTGAGACTTGGCAAATATTTAATAATTTTTAAGTATAATGATTAGTTTAGGCTCATAAAACTTTTAATATTTTTAAACCATTAGAATTAATTAAAATGATTGCTTTTAAAACTATTACTAAATTAAAAATTCAGAATTAAAAATTTAGTAAGATGGTATTTAAGAATGTTTATATTATAAAATTTCGTCTCATTCAGTATATAATATTTTCCTTAGTAACTTTAAATAGTTTGCTGGGTTTTCCTTAACATTTTTTATGTATTTAAACATTTACAATAAAATTAATAGACAAACTTTTAAGAAGTTTAACTAATAGACTAAATTAAAAACAAATAAAAAGATTAATCAATCAAACTTAGTCTTTTTTATAAAAATAATAAAAGAACCCAACAGATATAGTTTATATTCACTATTACTGCACCAAATGTGCATGTGTGTGTGATATAAAATAGCTATATTATATTCATATGAAGTATTTTACACTGCATATAAGTACTTGTATTGTTTTTTTTTTTGGCTCATTATTTTAGAATACTCTGTATGTTCATCATAATAAAGTGTTTTCTTAACAGATTCAAAATTACATATGAGATAAGTTTCTTCCTTTTACTTTTCATTTCAAGTATCAAGAAAACATATTAAGAAAACTGAGACAGCCCCTTAAAAATTTGGAATAAAGTTTATGTAATTTATAGAGAGAGAGAGAGAGAGAGAGAGAGAGAGAGATGCTTGCCAAATAAAAAAAAAAGTTTGAAATTCCCTAAATCACAAAAAAAATTTTTTTTTCAAGATTTGATGTTTAAACTTTTAGCTGCATTATCATTTTCATTAAAAATTTGACTATAACTGAAAGTACATAATCATTGTAACTTATTTTATAGACTGATCCCAAAATACAGTTTTCAAGATAAAGAATTTAAAATGAAAAAAATTTCAACAAAAAATGAATTTTGTTCCAACAATCAATTATTTATTTATTTTTAGAAATGTACACAATTCTAAATTGAAATAAAATTATTAACAAGATAATAGATCTAAACCATACTTCTACTCCATTTCAATAAACATTTCATTAATTTCTTTTTTATAAAAAAAATAATAAACTCAGTCAAAACCAACATCACAATAATCTAGGAAAACTCAAGGAATTTTGAACATAATTCAAAAACATTTCAATGGTGTACAGTTAAAGTTAAGGAAATGGGGTTTCCTACACCATGAGGGTATAATATAAAAGTACAAAAATTATGGTTTTGTTTACTAAGTAAACAAACTTGCAATTTTTTTCTTTTACTTCTTTCAGCTTCAGAAAATATAGTTCTTAAATTTCTCTCAATTCAGAAAAATTACTACATTTAACTTTAAAAACATTTCAACAAAATTAAGTCAATGTTTGAACATCACACACACACACTTATAAATTTTTATTTTTCAGGTGTATTGGTTAATTAATATTAATGAAAAATCAGTAGCTCTACAAGCTAAAATGATTATCAATGACTAATCATCCAGAAAAAATGAGAAATGTTCAATCTACATTTTATTAGAAACAGTATATGCCATTTCAAAATATTTCATTACAATCTGAAAATCTTTTCCATTTATAGAATGTATTTTAAACAATAACTAATTTCCCTGAATCAAAGATTTGCCCCTGTTAATTCACAACACTTGATCTAACATTATAAAATTACTAATATTTTGAAATAATGAGCCAGAAGTTTAAAGAAATAACATTCCTATTGAGAACATCCCAAATGATGATTTATAATATGAATTACTTTTTAGAGCATTACAAATATATTCTATCATAGTATTATAGTAATACTATAGCTTTCTTACTTGAACAAGGTCAGAATTAAGTTGAAGTCTATCATGGAGAAGAATTGAAGCCCCACTGGATATTAGGGCATCTCTTTCCATTTCACCAAACCTAATACCTCCTTCTCTCTTGCGGCCTTTCACTGGTTGGCGTGTCAGAGGATCTACAGGACCAGTTGTCCTAACCTAATGTAGACATTTTAGGAACAAATTAGTTACTTTTAAGATTATCAGCAAACTTTATTAACAAACTTCAGATATTAATAGTATCACATTAATAACAAAGTTTAGATGTTATTGGTATATTGAAACTGATGAAAACAGTATATTCCCAAATGAAAAAAACGGAACACCATTGAAGGTAAACATAAACAGAAATACACATTACCTGATATTTATCAGCAACCATATGTCTGAGTCTTTGATAATACACAACGCCAAAGAATATATCTGCCTCCAACTCTTGACCGCTAACACCACTGTACATTCGCTCAGTACCATAATAATCATATCCAGCTAAAACACATGCAGAAAAAGCAGTGTTAAAAAATGAATGATTAATGAAAATATAAATCATACCTATGGTATAAATTTCTCTAGGTATTATATATATAAAAAAAAACCTAAAATATTATTTACATAAAATAATGAAACAACAAAATTAGAGTTTGTAAAATGTAGTGAATTTAATAATCTTTAAAATAAATAACTGTGAAGATTTCAAAAATGTATTACTAGTACTCTGAGAATTAAGGTAAGGAAAACATTAAACAGTTATGAATAAATATTTGAAATATTTGCCATGTATATACAACTTTAGGAATTGAATAGCAAATCATAAACAATTAAAAAATTTTATCTACTATATATATAAATTAAATCATTCTAAAAATATTTCCTCCACACAAGTCAATTAATTAAAATAGAAGAATTTTAAAGTTTACATAATTAAGAAGTTTACCATTTCTCTAAAATTTTAAGAAATAAATACATAAAAAAATTTATACATTCACTATTAAAATTCATTCACAATGGTAAATTCAAATTTCCAAAATTGACAAAATCTTATCATTTCTCTTTATTTAAATGTATTTCTGAATGTGTTGCAATGATGAAATTTAATAACTTTACTAAGTTTTATTCTTTTTTCTTTTTTAAATTTTGATTTTATATTGATTTTGGAATATAGTCCTTTAAGAAATAAAAAGTTTTTGCCAATAAAAATGTATTCAGAATTTTAAAAGCAATAATTAATTAAAAAGCAAATCTGTTTGGAGATGGTAATCAAATTAAATATATAAATTTATTTAACACACACATCTCATTAAAAACCTACAAAATAATATAATATTTGCCATGAAAAAAATTCAGTAATTCTTATAAATGAAAAAATCAGTGAATTTTACATAACTTACACATAAAAAATTTTTTTTAAAAAATTTCTAATTTCTCTTTAAACTCAAAAATTTAATAGGATGAAAAATTGTCGCATATTTCTATAACAGACATTTCTAGAAATTTATTTATACATTTATACAATTGGCAATCTCCATTGGTTAAATTTTTTTATTCAAAATCTTATCCTAAAATCAAATAAACATTTTTAATTTAAAACTATTGTGACCCTGATTAATATTCTCACAAAGAATCTTAGTTAAAACAGTAAATCTAGTGTATAATAAAATTAATATGTTAAATATGGAGAAGTATAAATTTAAAAAAATTCTACTGTCAAAATTAAACATTAAAAATTCTCCTTTTTATTTATTGATAAAAAAAATCAAACAATTTAATTACAATAATGTTCTTCAAAGGACTTAAATATAGAAAAACAATAAACAAAATTTATGTATTTTTTCCCCTTCAAAAAGTTTAATACCAATCACTTAAACATATAAAGAAAACAGAGCTTCAAATACCCTTTTTCAAACACTGTCCGAAGTAATCCACAGCTGTATCTGTTTCTGAAAATTGGAAAGGAGTGGCATCATGAATAATTCCATTAATGGCAGCTGATTTTCCAGCCATGCATTCAATCATCATACCTGCAATGTGACATGAGCTACATATAAGCAAAATGGTATTCATAAGAGAATTTGATTACATTAATATTACATCAATAACACTTTAATTAGTTTTTGCATTAGCTTAAGCAAAATAAATTATTTTTATTATGTCTCTCAATAACCTGTTTATTAAATTACTTTGTAAGGACTATTGATATATTCAACATGTATTTTAAACTTTTATATATATTAAAAAATGAATAAATGACAGAAAATATAAATAAAATTCTGCTATTCATAAAATAAGTAACTTACCAATTGTCATACGAGAAGGAAAGCCATGAGGATTGAATATAACATCAGGAATCATTCCTGATTCTGTAAATGGTAAATTTTCAGCAGGTATTAATAAACTGCAAATACCTTTCTGCCCATGCCTACTGGCAAACTTATCTCCAACAACTGGATTCCTCTGAAATTATTAAAATTGCATTACAAAATAAGCTAGGCATTACAAATATGTTAAATTATTAGTATTCTAAAATATCTTAATAAATTAAAATATAATTAAGTACATGTAGCATCACTTCACTATAATATCTATTAATAAAACACATTAGCTACTTTTTAAAGAATATATATGTGTGACAGAATGAATAAAGTTTAGTTTAACCTTAATATAAATAAAATCTGTTATTGCTTATCCCCTAAATAATTGACATAAGATCTATAGAGAAGATTGTTGAGAGCTAAAATATTTATAATTAGGGGATCAGATGTTAAGTCCACATTACAAAATTTGATAAAGGAGGAAGCGAGCAGCATCAGTAGGTCAAAAAGACTGGAGCACCCTGGACAGTGTCCAAGGATAGAAACCTCAAATAGAAATTGGCATATACTAATCAATATTACAAACAGCATTTTATGTGATAAATAAGACTTCCACCAATACAAGTAGTTAGCAATAATCCGTTTTTCAAGAGTAGCATATAAAAATAGTACATAAATAATTTATACTTAGGATAAAAAAACCTTAAATCTAATATTAATAACCTTTAAAGTTATTGAAAGTAAAACAAATAAAATTTTTACTAAACAGTTTATTGAATATTTTGAAAAAGTAGAGAAGTTTTTCATAAATGAAACTACACCTTTATATACTTGATGAAAAATATTTCAAAATTGCATATCAGTAAAACTTACAGGAACTCTGAATTTGATGCAAATCTGTTGATTAATTTCAGTGCCAGTATCATTACCCAAAACCTTTACATCATGGATATACGCCTCTTCAGTGGACTTATATTTTTCATAATAAACTTCTCCAGTAGTAGTGTCAGAATAGCTAAAACAAAAATACAAACAAAAGAGTTATAAAACATTAAAGACTAATTCTAGGCTTCATTGGAGAAAATCACAATATAAATTATCTAACTACTGTTTCCCCAAATCTACTCATACTGAATCCCTTAAGTTAAATCTGAGCCACTGTTTAACAATGGTACATGGGAGTTGCATTGCTGTTTCCACATCTGTTACAATGGATGCTTAGTATTTTTCAGAATTTCTTCCATAGCAACATGTGAATATGAGCCAGTACCTATAATAAGAACTCTCAGAAGGCAGTAATATGCAATAACTCTATTAATGAAACTTCAGCTATTATACTCTCTACTACCTGGTGTCAAATAATGAGTATTTCATGATGCATACTCAATAAATTTAATATTTTTATTTCTTCAAGTGAATTCAAGCTTATTATTTATTTATTGATCTAGTTATTTATAACAGTTAATATTTAAAAATGTATGAATTAAAAAATAGCCTTACATTTTTTAAAAGGGAAAACTGCTTACAAAAACCAATTCTAAATTTCCCACAAAAATATCTAATAAATAAAAACACTAAAATTTCATACAACAGATCAATGTAAATATTCCAGTGTTTGTTATTAGAAACATAAAACAAAAACTGCAAAATTCATTTACAATAAACATTTTTCTCATAACTTATTTAACCATAAAGATACTTTCCTCTTTCAAATTAAAAAATACAATTTAACATTTATATTACTAAATTTTTTAACTACTAAAACTAAAATAAACAAAAATCGACACAGAACACTGTTAAATAAATTACAAATATAATGCTTTTTTCTTTCTTTTTTTTTTAAATAAAAACAAATCATTGAGCAATTTTTACATTATATTGAAATTAGTACTGTCTTCTAACTTAATGTGCTTGAAATACTGAACAGTATCCTTAACTTGGAAAAAATTAATGTAAAATTTAAATGAATAAAATTTTTTTTTCATTATTTAAGTGCATTGATTACATATTATTCTTTATTTTAAAAAATAAAGGATTTTCACATTAAATTCTAGAGTATTAATATTGCTTTCAAAGAAATTATTGACATTAATTCAAAATTAAATAAAAAAAACTGGAACATTATTTGGATTTAAGCATAAGTTGTTTTAAAATTTAATAAAATGCATTCAATTCCGATTCAATTAAAAAAAGTTTTGAACTTTAAAAATTGAAACAAATCGATTCCATTTACAAAAAGGAAACAATTTAACTTTTTAATGTAGCAGATTGCAACATATATTTTTGAATAGATATTTAAAATTAGGACAAAAACAGGCAATCATAAAAGCCAACAATTAATTTTAAATGTTTTAATTCTTATCTTAAAAAAGTAAACTGTAATTTTGAAAATAAAAGTTAGATAAAAACTGAAATATAAACAATTGCACACATTTTTAATGTCATTACATATAGCATAAAACTGATTTAATAAACGATAATCTACTCTCTTTAATATTTTGGTCTTCAAACACATATTTGACTGTAAGAATAAAAAATGAAATGCTTACAAATCACAAATAAAAAGAAATCTTGCAACATATTCAGGATTATTTTTTATAGATTAATTACATTTTTAACACAATTCATATAGTTTAAATTTTCAAATAAATATTTTTAATTTACCAGCAAATGGGATCGCCATATTTCAATCTTGTTCCAACATATGGTAACCCATCAACATCAATGAATTCAGCAAATCGGTCATCATTCTTACGACCAAAAATCAATGTCTTTTGAAGTCCACGATCCCCAGCTATAACTCTTAAATTTATTACTTCAGATTTGTATATAGAACCATGTTTGAAGCCTCGCTCCACAGATGACTTATTAATAACAATGGCATCTTCCATATCAAAACCCTATTAAAAATTTTAAAATAAAAATAAGCAAAATTTAAAACATCAATTTTTGTTGTAAGAATTAAATAATGCAAATAAAAATAAATGTGTACCTCATATGTGAAAAAATTCTTTAAAAAAAGAACTTAAAATACAGAAAACAACAATTTAAAAATGAAATTTCCAATTTTTAATCATGAATCTAATGACTTGGAAGCTCAAAACGAATTTATCTAACTTTAAACAGCTAGATGTTTAATGGAAAACTGATATCTTTCCACATATGGAACAAAATTTTTCCTTTTGTAAACTATTTGTAATTATTATTTGGATTATGAACCAGCCGTCATGAATACCACAGAGGACTTAAAATATAAAATCAATTTAGCACTTAAAGAAATATATAATCTTAAAATATTTGAAATTTTAAAATATTGATTATAATATTGTTATACTTAGCTAATTACATCATACATGCTGATTCACAAAAATGTGGCTTTAATACTTACAGAGTATGAAATCACAGCAACTATTGCATTAGTCCCGATAGGATAATCGTCCAGATGATAATAATCATGCATTTTTGGTCTAACAATAGGAGACTGAGGTGTTTGAATATGATATAATTTGTTGTCAGATCTGTATTTTAAAGCATGACAAGGAGTTCCCATTGTTTGTTTACCCATCTAGGAATGATATAAACAAAATTTTAATAAACTGTCTAATAACAAAAATATAAAAGTAAATTGAAAGATATTATACCTGACATTCATACATATTCCTTGGACTTTGATTGAAATCTGAATAAGGGATTTGGTTGGCAAGCATACTAAGCATGGTTGTTGGAGCCAATTCTTGATGAAAAGTTATCTAAATTAAATAAATTCCTTTAATTGAAAAACATACTGATAAATTAGACTAATACAATACATGTACACAAGAAGCAAAATTTATCTCTCTATTTAAAAAGAATTTGAAAACTTGCTACACACAATTAATGTCAGAAATTTTTTGTTATTAATTTTAATATGTAGATTAATGATTAAGTTATTAATGATGAAAATTGACATTTAACTTTATTTACTGAATAAAGGGTATATAAGGGTTTTGAAAAACATTGCAATCATTGGCATAGTGTAGAAATTGAGCGATAATCCGACGTCCAAAGGAACATAATTATTGGCTTTCAATCCAAACGTGGAAGCATTTCCGAAAAGGCTAAGTTTGTGAACTATCCATTTACCGCCATAGTAAAAGTATACTGTGCCTAACAAAACAGGACCGTCTAAAATAAGCGACATGGCAAATGTGTTGCACCATAAGCCATAGATGGCAGGTCTGAAAGACGAAGATATGTGTCCTGACAAATAGACATGCTACTGTTTAGTAACTGATCGCCCAGGTGAACCAAGGGGCTACCAATAGTATCTCCCAACTAATGTTCAGCAAACACTGATGAGTCTCATCCTCAAAAGCAGACGACTGGTTTATGCAGACACTACTATTCATCAATGAGCAAAGGTTGGAATTTCGCCTGCGAGTACCGCAATGGATGCCCACTGAGTAGCGACAGATAGCATTTTCCAATGAATCATGTTTTATGATTCATTGGACACGTGGATATTGTTGTACACAGCATGAAGCCTCAGAAGGCAAACATCCTGCAATCAATCCCAGAAGAATCCAGGCTGGATGAGGAATCCTTATGGTCTAGGGTATGTTTTCCTGGAATTCTTTGAGTTCACTCATCATTTTGGAAGGCACACAGATCAATACAAGAAGGCATCTGTCCTTGCGGACCATGTCTAACCCATAATACACAAAATATTTCCTTCAGATGATGGCATATACCGACAGGACAATGTGAAGTGCTAGACAGCTGGCAGTGTACATGCATGGTTTGAAAACAGCAGGATGAGTTCACTTTCCCTGGCTAGCAAACTCACTTGACTTAAATCCAACCCAGTATTTGCGGCGCCATCTTGATCGGGTTGTTTGTGGCATAGTAATTTTTTGACAATGACTAAATATTGTGTGGTATCCTGATAATTAAATATACTTATATACATATAATATTTATAAAACTTGTACAACTAATAATACAAATGAAACTAACAGACACAGAATGAATAATATAAAAGATTTAAAATTTTATACCAGCATCAAACAAAAGCATTTACATTAATCACTTTTATAACTTAGTACATCTTAAAACTATAATATATGTTGAGCAAAAATAAACATATAAAGTTCAATGATGTCTATATTGAATAGAAAAAGTTATTGTTAAAAGAAACGTCTTAATAAGGGGACAAGTTGCATTCTAAAATACTCATTTACCTAATAGAAAATAAAATGTCTGGCATATTTTCAATAAAAAAAGTGAAAAATAAAAATCCAATTTTCAACAATTAATTCATGTCTCAGTAAGTTCAAAAACCTAAAGTAAATCCAGTGAAACAGTTGACAAGACAAAATCACACATTTTAATTTTTAAATTGGTTAGAAATAACTGGATTAATACAAATTATATTTTTCCAACATTTTTAATGAAGGGAAAAAATGCTAAAATTGATAAATGAAAAAAATGCTTTATTTTACAAACATACTTACTCCATTCACTATTTCTTCAGGATAAACTGCAATATGCAAGTAAACTTGTTCCATAGTTCCGATTAGCTCAATGGAATCAGATGGTAAATTTTTGACAGGTCTCATCATTCTTGCAAGGCTTGTGAATATGAAAACTCCTGGAAACTGAGATGCATGCTCAGTTTTTGGAACGAGACAAATTTCCATATCTCTAGGAACCTACATTAGGTGTACCAATTCTTACATTAGACTAATTGTAAATTCACTAATATATAATAGATTGATTAATAAAAAACCCCAAAAAAACAGGAAATAATTTTTATTTAACCCTGTGATGGTCATGAACGAGCTGAGCTTGCAATCAAATCATGCTTCATAATGCGCGCAAACGTGTTAAGCTCCGCAGCATGTTTACGACAGAAAAGGTTAGAAACAATACTACTCGCGCAGTTAAATTTCCCCCAATGCGCGCTGACGAGCTGAGCTCGTTCGCCAATATTATTCTGCATTGATAATGTTACAAACGAATAAAAGTGGTAGCTTAATGGTTAGCATATTGGCCTTCCATCCGGAAGGATGGGGTTTGATTCCCAATGCCACCAAAAACCACATGCGATGTATGTGCTCGTTAATCTGTGGAATCGAAAGTCCTGTCTGTGGTCGGTCGTTGAGCAGTTACCATGGGTGCAATGGTCTGGAGAAATTTACTTCCCCTTCAGATAAATGCCAAAATTGAGGGAGTAGATCCTCTGGTGCTGTAATTTATTGGAAGAGCAAAAGTCGTACTTTCTCCTTCATGGTGCTCTTCTTAAACGAAAGACGCTCCCAATTGACTAAAATTTGCATAGCCAAGGCATAGCAAGCTTGGCTTGTCCAAGTGTCAATAGTAACAACACAAACAAATCCTACTAGCAAATTTAGTTAGTTTTACTGTCTACAGATGGCAGTACGGGTTCCATGACTTTCTTTTCATAATCGTTGAGGATGTTTGTCTTTTTACTTTGTTCTTTTTATAGGCATTTTGGTGCGTTATTTTGGGTGTTTATAAAGTAAAATGGCTCAAAAGCAAAAGTTAAATGATACTGATTATGACGATGATTATGATACAGAAAGCTTATCAAGTTTTAAGTCTGATGAAGACTTTGTTTATAGCATATCAAGCTCAGAAGACGATTCAAGCGATGAGGAAGATTTTTCGAGTGTACGACAATGGTGTAAAATTGATTCAAGCTTTCCCCGTAGCCAATTTAGTTTTTTGGTGACGTGGGAATGAAAGCTTGGATGACAAAAATTTCAGATCCACTAGAGTACTTCGAGCTGTTTTTTTACTGATGAGATTGTAAATCATATTGTTACTGAAACGAACATTTTTGCTGCTGAAAATTTAAATAAATTTAAGAGCAAAGAACATTCTTGGACGCATCAATGGAGTGAAACTAATGCAAATGAATTGAGGGTATTTTTTGCAACATTAATTTTGCAAAGAATAATTACGAAACCAACTGTAAGAATGTATTTGTCAAAAAGAAAGTTAATTGAAACTATAAGTTTTTATAATCTCACAAGTTCGAGAAGGTTTGACTTTATTATGCAATTTCTTCATCTTGATAGGAATGAAAGCACTGATTCTTCACATCCTCGGCCAAAACTAAAAAAAATATGGACCGTTTTAAATTACTTACAGAAAAATATTTTGGAAGTTTACACACCCGAGCAAAACATATTGATTTATGTCTATTGGTTTATAAAGGGAGACTTTCTTGGACCCAATACTTACCACTTCAAAGGGCCAGATTCGGTATCAAAATGTTTATGTTATGTGAATCTCATAGTGGATATGTGTGGTCTATTATAATTTATGTCGGTAAAGGCACAGATATATCTGAAGAAAATAAAGAATGTTTATTTTCTACTCAGGTAGTTTTGACATTATCTAAGCCGCTATTAAACAAATTATACTGCCTTACTAGGGATAATTACTACAACTCTCCCGAATTAGGGGAAATGTTATTGAAAGCTAAAACTGATTTTTTTGAACATTAAGATTTAACAGAAAAGATCTACTGAAGAAACTAAAAATAGACAAGCTTAAAAAGGAGACTTACTTACCTATCAAAGAGGTAAGATGATGATGATGCGATGGAGAGATAAAAAGTATGTTCATTTTATAAGCTCAATTCATAATCCCGAAATCGTAAAAGTCCCAAATAAATCTTAAAATGTGGAAATAGAGAAGTCTAAGATTGTTTTAGATTACAATAATACTATGGGTGGTGTAGATCGCATGGATCAGGAAATTGGATACTATGACGTACCTTGGTCTCGTCAAAGGAAATATTATAAGAAAATATTTCGTTATTTATTGGACATATAAATTTTTATTGCTTTCCAGCTGTGGAAAAAAAATGGAGTAAAAAATCAAATTTGGAATTTAGAATTGAACTAACTGAATTGAAAATATCACACTTAGAAATTGAAATCAAAACCTACTGAAATAGTTTCGAATACTTTAAAATTGTCAGCTCGCCACTTCCCTGATAATATTCCACCTACTCAAACCCAAAAAGATTTTTAGGTAATTACTATATTTAAATGCTTCATAAAGTGTTACTGCTACCCTAGTACAAACTTAAATTCATATATTCAGTGCTTTTAAGTTTTAGTCTAGTACGATTTTATTTAATTTTCTTATCACCACATTTATCATACATTTAAAATACTTGTGCATTATTTTCAACTTTATTTTCTGCTATGCCTTACCGGCATACTCCTATACCATTTATTACAAACACACTTAAAATTTTACTTTGCCGATCTGGCATTTCGAATTTCATGATTAAATTATTAACTTACTGTATACGCATGCCAGTTCGTCAAAGGGAGCGTATCCCAGGTGTTTTAAAAACACTGGTTTCAGAAAATCAAACTCTGGTGTCTGATGGTTTTGGTTGGAAACTTTTATGTTCATCAGTATTATAATTTTACTTATTTTTGTTAGTAATGAATTATTTAATTGGAATATCTTTATCTATTCTCAAATTTTAAACTTAATTTATGTTATATAATTATTATATATTTAGTATGAATAAATAAAACTTACTACTTTTAAGCTAATTATTGGCATGTTATTAGTTTCTTATTTATTAATAGAACGAAATACTTTAGGTATTTAAACTAATAGCTAGCATTCCTTTAACTGCATTAAAATTTAATATTTGCAGCTCTGCTTAGCGTGGTAATTATTTTGGCAATTAGCCTAATGGTGGGTATTGGTAAAAAGACATCTACCCACAGATATTTAAAAAGTAGTATAGACTGACAGTTACATTAGTTGTATTTATTTAGACTTTAGAATTTAATATTTGTCTTATATTTATAATTAATGATTATTATTATATAATAGGATATAATCATGTATAATTTACTAATTATCATTTATTAATTATTTTATAGTACTTAAAAACTGTTATTTATGTATTAAAAGTACTTTAAGAATTTTATAAAACGCGCGAGGTGAGCTATCTACGGCATCACCAGAGAAGGGTGACATTTCCGGAAGAACGGCGGGGGAAAACTGCTGCGAATTTCGACAACTGTTTACTCGCAATATAGCGCGAATTAAGTAATCGAAAACTACTCCTTTGCCTAACTGTCAAAGGGTTGAATTTTAATAATTAATATCAAAAGTTGAACCCTAATAAGCAATATAAGCAAAATAATAACAGAAATATTAAAAAACTAAAATCAATGTTTTAATATTTAAATTTAATGTCACAATCATTATTATTTGTTAAAATATATTCCAGTAAGTTTTTCAAAATTTAAATTTTTAGAAAAACAAAGCAAAAATTAGTCAATTTTGATTTTTATGGCAAATTTATTATGATTCATATAATGTTAATTTAAAAATAAAATTAGGTTTTTTGTTTGATTTGTAATTAGTAAATATTTTTATTTAGAACATGAAGATGATTGACTAAAAACTAAGGATTAAAATGCACTTTGAACTGCTACAAATATACATACCAAAGGCAGGCGTAAAATTTGCAGTCTCTTCTACTGAAATTCAGCACTATTCAACTATAGTTTGATAAAATCAAATTGTATTGGAGGAGGGAAACATTAATTCCTTGAAATTTTAGGGGGAAACATTAAAAATAAAATTAACTTTAAATTAATCCTTTTGTATTTAGTCATTTATTTTTATGAGAAGAATAAATATAAATTCTTATAAATATTATAATTTTTGATGTGATTAACTTTTTCGATTTTTCTAAAATTAAATAATACAATAATTTTATTTAATAATATACAAAGTTAAGATGAGAATAGAAACTTCTAAGAAAAATCCAAATTTTGGTAATTGATTACACTTTTTTTTCTTACAATATAAAAAAACAAATTATAAATGATGGTAAATTCACAACCAACAATGCTTATCTAAATATAATACTTTTTTAAATAATAGAGGAAAGTACATGAAAAAATCTACTTACTTTATGAAGATTCTTTGACTTCAAATGTCTTAATTTCATCACAAAATGTAATGCTAATTTATCCAAAACCCAACCAATCACTTTACCATCTAACAAGACCATAAAAGCATTGTCAAATGATGAAATTGGATCACCTATTGAAATCATTCCAAAATTACAAAAAACTCGAATCAAATGATCAGTAGCAACTGGTGTGTTAACAACCTGAAATAAATTATAAAAATTATTAGTCTTAAAAATACAATATATATAAAGTTTGTTAAAAAATTTCTTTCAAAATCTAAAAGTCAATGCTTGTACTTAAATCTTGTGCAAGCATTGCTTGTACTTTAGTCCAATTCTTAAAAAAAAAAAAAAAAAAAAAAAAAAAAAAAATCAAAAGTAAAAACATGAAATTTAAAATAAATTTATATTAACAAAAGCTATGCAGTATACATAAAGAATGATTTCAAATTATTTATCTTGGATTCAAAATGCTATATAAGCTTGTAACAAATTAAGGTACTTATTGTAATCACTTATTTATTTTTTTAATTATATAATATTACTGTTTTGATTCTAATAGCTTTTCAAAGCTAATTATAACAAGAAAATTTTACAATAAGAGCAGTGGTTTGCCACTTAAACTTTACTAATTTATATTTTAAGATTTAACATATTTTATTCTTAGATATTACAGAAAATACTTCCAGCTATGCTATCTTAAAATAAAATAAAAACACAAAATTAACTAAAATGGTAATTTTAACAATTATTTTATTAGCAATTATTGTAAACATATAAATTTTTTTGGAAGTTGAATACTCTCTATTTCCAAACAAATGAGCATAAAAAATTCTTAAAAAATTTTACTTTCACTACATAAAACTGTCTTTATTTAATAATCTTAAACAATTTAATAACCTTAAAACATGACAATTATATAAATTTTCTAATAAATTTACATGCATATAAAGAATATATATGAAGTAAATTTGAGAACTAAAGCAAATTTTGAAAGCGATTTGATTTGCTCATTGCTCAATGACTATTTCTTGCAAACAGAGCTAATTAGACCAGAACCTACAGTTTAAGGTGGTTTCCAAACCACTATAAACATCCATGACCAAAGTGGGATTCCAACCCATAAACTGTTGAACCAAAAGCAAGAAACGCTAACCACAAATATCAGCTCAGCAATATTTGCAAGTAAAAATTTTGTCATTCAAACATACTATTTAAGCATACACAAGAATTTAATAATAAAGAGCATTTTTACATATGCTTAAAATAATTTAACTTTAATAAATACAGAAATTGTGTCTTGATTTTTAAAAAATTTAATCCTAGATAAAAAGTTAAATAAAAAATAAAGCAAAATACAAAAGAATATGAAAACTTACTTCACAAACAGCAGACATATGATTCAGCAAGCCACAAGGTGTTCCATCAGGAGTATGAACAGGACATAAGAAACCTGAAAAAAATGAGACCATCTATTCATCACCATCACGTAAATAAATGGAAAACAATAAATTTATATGATTTGGTGATTAAGAGTATTTCCTTAAAAATAAATTTATATTTTAAAAACATAGCAGCATTTCCGTTCGCATTTGTGTTTTATGGTATAGATTTTTTTCATGTAACCAATATCTAAGAGATAAAGTGATTTACATAATTGTGGCACAATGGAAAACAAAAATACTAAAAAAGAACAAGAGGAAAAACATAAAAAATTTAAGCTGCAATATTATTGTTGTAAAATACACACAAAAGTCCCCTTCAAAATTTAAAAAACCTTACTTTTACAAACAAATTTTTCATAAAAACAATTAAGAAATATTTTAGAAACAGTGAATGGTAGGATAAATTAAACCTCTTAATTTGTTCAGTTTGTTCTTTGAAGACAAATATCTTGCATTTCAATATGTGAAAACAGGTATGAAACTGAACATAAAAAATATAATTTTTAAGGGCTTTTTTCAATGTTGCTTAACTATTCTATAGTACTTTTATTATGGAAAGGTACTTGCTCACCAATCTCTTCTGAAGTTTTTGTAGTGTAACCTATTTTTTATAATTTGGTTGTTAAACCCATAACAGTTTGTTTTCAAGCTATTCATACTTAATATTTAAATAGTTAAGCTTTTTTTACTTTTAAAATTACACAATTACAACCAACAAAGCTCTCAAAACAATTGGTTGGTTTTGCTTATAATAATAAAATAAATAAAAAAAGTTTAAAAGCTTATTAAATTAATTTTTAAAGGACATATTTTAAATTTAATTTAAGGCAAACAAACATATGAGGAGAATAAACATTACATAACTTTATAATAAGTAGTTGTTGATGTATCTGCACAAAAAAAAAAAAAAAAAAACACAAGAAATGTGCAACCACTGCATTAACTTTATTCATCTCAACAATTTGAAAATATTTTTAATGTCGCATTTTTATAATGTTACAAGAATAATATCAAAATTTAACCATATCCATTGATATGAAAAATATTTAAATTTTGAGTAGAAGCACCACTTTCCACTATACCCAAGATGTCAATGTCATGATTAAAAACAATAAGTTTTAGTTCAGTGAACTTGCCAATTGTAAAACCACCTGCATTCCAAAAAATCATTTTAAGCTTGTCTTTAGCCATAGTCCGGGCCTTGAAAAAGACCTTTAAAAAAAGCAGCAAGATGATCCTGAAGCCGAAAGAACGTAGTAGGCTGCACGAAGCGACAGGAGTCAGTCGTTTAGTTAAAACAGGAGGCACCACGTGAAGGCGACTGACACCACCACCCAGCTTTCTAATAACGGGGCTTTAAGAGAACTGTTTCATTGGTCTAATAAGAACCAAATGATAGTAAACATTGATGAAACCTTTTACCAGCTGTTTACTTTAAGTACAAAACCATATGATATTAGCTTAAATTATGTTCCCATCGTTTGTGTAAAACAGCTAAAGCCAAATATCTGGGCATCACTACGAATACAATGTTAAGTTGGAATAGCCAAGCTGTTGAAGTTATAGACATTGGAAAATCCAAAAGTAAACTTTTAAAAAGACTTGCAGGAGGGAAATGGGGAGCTTCACAAGACTTACTCTGCACCACCTATAAGTCCTACATCAGACCTGCAATTGAATATGGAGCTGAGCTCCTGATTCTGCATCAGATACTATCTAGAAAAAATTGGAGATTTTCAGAATAATGCTCTTAGACTGATCTCCAGTGGAGCTTCATCTATACCTATTGAGGCAATGCAAATTCAGACTGGGTTGGAACCTTTGGCAGATCGAAGACAAAGCGCTGCCCTGAAACTCTCCGAAAGGTTTCTAAGGGATGATGGTTTCTGGAAAAATTATATTCCTGTTTTCCCAAGATTGAAAACACAGAGAACCTTTTTGACTTTGACCAGGGAATTGTCAGATAGTTATAAGATCCTGGATGCAGATAGAGTGCCTTTGTTTAGACCCCTTACCTTTCAAAACCATATTTATAGAGCTGATTGCTGTCTAGACCTGATACTACCTGTTAGTAAGAAGGTCTCCACTGATTCTGAGCTAAGGATGGCTACCCTAGCTACTATCGATGAGCATTATCCATCATCTGTTTGGTTCCATGTATATACAGATGGTTCAGCTGTGGATGCCATTAGAAATGCTGATGCTGGAGTATTCTCTAAGAGTTTCAGGCTTTGCCAGGCTGTTGGGAAACACTATAACAGCTACAATGGTGAAGTGGCCGCTGTGCAATTAGCACTTGACGAGATCAGAAAGGGTAATGATTAAAACATAGTATTTTTATAGACTCAGGCCACCATCAAGTCTCTCTCTTCAATTACTCCTAGCAGTATTAGGTCTGTTTATCGCTGTCAAATAGCAATTAGTTCTCTACTGGAAGAGGGACATCAAATTGTGCTGCAATAGATACCTAGCAACAGTGGTATCATGGGAAATGACACAGCTGACAGATTGGCAAAGGCTGGCTCAGACCTACAACAACCTTCTCCAGCCTTGGAGTACCATACTGTTAAAAGGCTTATTAAGTCAAATATAGCCTCTTATCATAGAAATGTTTACAAGATGTGCACAAAGGGGAAAGCATGGGCTTCCTTACTAACAAAGCCTATTCTGTGCAACCTCCACAGAGCTGAGCTGTGGGAGTGGCTAATTTTTGCCTTAAAACTGGGCATGATTATCAGCAAAAACACCTTCACCGTTTGGGTTTGAAGGACTTGCCGATATGCCCTTTTTGTGGACTACAGGACATGACTGGTGACCACCTTTACACTTGCCCTGGACTTTCGGACGCCGCAGTTAGGAATTTTGCGGAAGATGACTTTTCATTCACCTCAAGATTGAATTGGGCTGTTCCACAGAGACTGATGGTTGAAAAACCAAGGTTGGGTGTAGGATAGAAAAAAGTTTTAACCATTTTAGTTTTCAATAGTTTTTGACATTGCATTATGGACACCTTAGAAGCCTATGACAGCCATAATGCATTTTAATAACCAACATATAAAATGCTTTTCTGGGAGGAATTTTCGTAGAACTGGGCATGATTATCAGCAAAAACACTTTCACCATTTGGGTTTGAAGGACTCTCTGATCTGCCCTTTTTGTGCACTAGAGGACATGACAGGTGACCACCTTTACACTTGCCTTGGACATATTCAAAAGTTGGAAGTGTGGAAACCTGGAAAACAAACAAGCACCTTTCTCATTATATGTGAACACAAAATGCAGAACTCCAAAATACAGGAAATATCCAACCAGCTCCAGTAGTTTAACAGTGGGTGGTGATTGAATCCATGATCTTTTTCACTAGGTTACAGTTAACTCAAATAATATGCTTTGTATGTAAAGTTTCATCATTTCTACACTAAACAAGAAAGGTTACATACTTTTAACGAAGTTATCAACAAGAGGCAAACTGTCTTTGTTCACTTCTCATTTGAAATCTCCATAACATTATCTTCTCTCGCCTAATTTTTGTTATTACAACAGCTTATGAGGTACTTATTCTTAAATTCTATGAACTTATATTGTAAAAAAAATTTTTTTTAAGAAAAATATTTTTCCTAATAATAAAGAACCTAATGTTAGAAAAGAATATTTTTCTAACATTAGATTCTTTAATGTTGGAATTCTGGAAATTTTTATCATCATTTTACTCTTTGGACACAATAATACATCATTCTATATATAATACCATTAATTAAAATATTATATAAAATCCTTTAGATGTGATTCCATTACAATTAATTGTTAATGGCATTATCATGATGAATTTCAAGTGAAGACGTTGCCTCTTATAACAAAATCTAGAGTTCAATTCCATACTACACCGAATGATGCATTAAAGCACTTCAGAACAAATGGTTCTATTTTAACAGATATTCTTGCAGCATACTCTAATATAAAGCAATTTGTATGCATTTTCATGTTTATAAAAA
This sequence comes from Latrodectus hesperus, assembly GCA_037975125.1. Taxonomy (NCBI): domain Eukaryota; kingdom Metazoa; phylum Arthropoda; class Arachnida; order Araneae; family Theridiidae; genus Latrodectus; species Latrodectus hesperus. The sequence goes on along the minus strand of CM075851.1, from coordinate 6,233,005 downwards.
ACTTTTAATAATATATAGCATTTCTTAATTTTCACCCTTTGAACATAAATTCTCAAAAGTTTAATTATATCATGTATATAGTATGGTACCTTTGAAATCACAAACCAGCTAATTTCTATTGTTCTATGTTACTCAAAATCTATTAAAGCAATTAAGGAAATCACAATTTTTTGCTTTATTTTTAAATTTAAAAAATTTATATTTTTAAATACAGTTATTACTTATATTTTGAATTATTATCATACTTTAAATGCAATAAAATAAAATCACAAAAAAGATTTTTTGCTTTCTTTAATTTTGGAAGATTTATTTACATTAATCAAATTCATTATAGAAATTAGCCTTTTATAATGAAATTTTTTACATTAACTTTTTACTAATTATTAAGAATATATTCAACTAGTATATAGAAAAGTTTCATTATGAAAGAAAATTTCATGCTATCTTTAAAATAACACTAAAGATGCTACAACTTCAAAATTGTAAATAACTTATGTGAGATTAAAATAGTCCAAGATTATGATCATAAAATGTTTAACATCAATGTGATTAAAATTAAATTAATAACTAAAATCCATTATTTGCTTTATGGATATGAAAAATATTTAAAAATAAATAAAATAAATTTCCTTACCCCAAGCTTCAGGTAGCAATTTTCGAACAGTAGTTGTTCGCATTTCAGCAAAGAAGGCCCCTCTGTGAACAGATCGGAAATGTGACAAATAACGCCAAAAATTCAGTTTATCTGCAACAATTACTAAACCTGTATTTTGCATTAAACTACTTTCAAATTTAGGAATAAAGTTTCCTGTAGCTAAGAAATGTTCAACTGGTCGTGAAACACTCATTGTACGTGCAAAACAAGATCTTATTGTGGCTGTAACAAAAAATAAAATCATTGTAATACAAAACATTGTTAAAGTACATAAATACATTTTACATTATATATTTTAAATAGAAAAAATCTGCGCCAGTAATTAAAATTATAGTTTATTTTTGCAAACAGCTTAAACAATACAGAAACATTTTAAAAAATGTATGAGTAGATAGAATTTTTATTTAAAGAAAATAATACCATTATAATTCCATCACATTTCTCTAACATTTTGAAAACAACATATTACACAAACACTATTTTAAACCAATTTATAAAACTAATTTTTATGCTAGTTAAAATTCATCATGACAGTAATCAATTTTGCAGCATAACTTTTGCTTAAGGCATTTAGAAATCTTAAAATTTAATTGAGTAATATTTAATTTCATTGAGCCCTTTTGGAAATTTACACAGAAAAAATATAATGAAAATTAAAACTAACTATTTAAATTGTGTTGAATATATTCCAAGTGTTTATAAGTGGTAATCTTAAACTTCAAACAAATAGGTTGCCATATGATCTGGCATTATTTGCACAATGCAAACAAAAACCCATTATGTTTTATGAATATTTAACACTCATATTCCCTCAAAATCTGATACAAATAAAAACTGTTGTTTATGAATTGGAAAAGAAGGATAAAATAACATCAATTGTTCTACTAATCAGGCAACTGTAGTTTTAAATAAATTATAGCAAACATTCTTAATGGAATTTAGGATCAGTGATTTAGTTAACAATATATTGTACTAAATAACAAATTAGAAGAAAAATCATCCATGATAAAAAAAATCACCCAAAATCCAGAATTCTTGGCAAGAATCCATCTACTGCAACAGTATAAGGAAGCATAAATTATAGAGCATGGAAAAAATTACGACTCAAACCAAATACTGAAATTGGTTGCCTTGCATCAATTTTACAAATAAATTATAACATTCACCACGATCTTTTCAACTCAAGTAATATTTGCTATAAATTCTGAGACTGAATATAAGTTTGACTATAAAGAAAACAATTCTTTATAAATAACTCTGCTCTTTAATCAACCAATTGCTCTCTAACCCAATTCTTGAACACACCTTGCTTTAAAGTCAATATCATAACAGGATTCATAAAGTTTTAAATATATAGCAATTTGAAGACTCTTATAATTGGTACAATAATGCTTTTAAGATTTTGTTCCAATCTTTTGTTT